>JAFIRS010003676.1:0-120617 GCA_018342105.1 Gonioctena quinquepunctata | reverse complement strand
ATTTTCCTTTCCAAGTTCTTCAGTTTGTTCTTTAGTGACCCAATTTCAATAATACTTGGCTTCGGTGGCTTCAATTATATTTTTTGAGTTCAGTTTTGCTTCTGATTATTTCTTCATATAATTGTTTGATTGTTATTTCTTTATTTTCAATTTTGGAAATATTTTTAGTGGTATGCACCTGTACTATAATTTTATGATTGTTGTCGATTCTATATAGTTACTGGATGAAGTTCGGTTTACCACTTGTGCATTATCAAAGTTCAATTTTTGACGGATCAATTCACACTATTTCATCACTTGCACTAAACAATGATTTTTAGATTTTATTTCACAATGTATACACAATTTATTCTCAGTTTTTATTGAGCGTACACTTCAATGTCTTGACTGGCCAAGTGTTCGAAGAGTATTGGTATGGTATACAAAGAAAGAACGCTATTATTAAGTTACTAATCATCTAAAAAGAAATACTTTTGGATAAGTGAACCTTACTATGTTTTAGTAAAACAGCTAGATTTATGATTTTCAAAAATTAATATCTCCGAAACAAGACATAGAAACTAATTTAAACTTGCACGAGTATTTTCTAGTGACTTATACCACAATATCCCAAAAAAATTTCAAAATTGGCTAAGAGGGGTTCTTCGGTCGCATCTTTGAACATGATTTTAAACGTGACACAGAAGATATATGGAGGGTATCAGCAGTTCCATATATCTCCATATTCTATTCTGGGCTTCAAACTGTGCGAAGGATCCGGCAGGAGAAGACTACTTAGTTATTGATGATATATCGGGACTGTATCTTTGTACAATTGAAATAGATTTTCCTCAGGTAACTTGCGTCACCGTTGAATTATTCTCTAATTCTCTGAATTTGGAATGGATTATAACTTACCCTGAGCTGCCGCCAGATTATCCTGCAGACGATCGATTTTATAGATGTTGCGGATTTCCTCAGTAGCTCCTTCAGTTGGTTTTGGTTTTATTATATTTTGCTAACCAATAACGTGGGTCGTTATCGTAATTTTTTTAACGTTGTTGTGAAATAAGACTCTAAAATGAAAATTTGTTACATTATTCGTGTTTATGACAGATATATAACCCAATTATTTCATTGGCCCTAACCTAACGATTTGATATTTTTTCGATTTGCGTAGATTTTTTTACAACAAATGGGAAAAAAAGTTCATTTCAAATTTCTCAAAATTTTTTATTTCTCATAAAAGTCCTTGCTTATTTTCAAACTCAAATTGCACTTTCCTACTTTCAATTATCTCATTTCGTACACAAAGGAAGTTGAAAAAAAATTTTAATGATTCAGGGTAAAGTACCTTCTTTTCAAAATACACATAAGTTATTTGAAGGTGACTTATAATTTGGAGAATATTCAATTTGAAATCACAGTTCTATTCCGAAAACAAGTTTTCACAATGTTTTTCCTTTTTTCAATTCACCACCCTATATATTATGAGAATTTGTAAGTTAGAATAGACTTATATATTATTATGTTACCAGATGAAGTTCGATTCCGTCCAACTGTCAACCAAAATTGCATTAAACGAACGTAGTGTTAAAAAACCCCTCATTTCTTGTGGCCATTGAGAAAAACAGATATTTTCAAAACAAATATCTGGTTCAAAATCTATTGAAAGCAATCAAACGTTGTTAACTAACGGAGGAATCTCGTACCAATAAATGGTAGGATATAAATAATCTGTGAAATCAAAGGTAACATTTTCTTAATTCACTTTTAATGAAGGAATATCAGAAAGCAAACTAACATGGCTATCGATGGATGGTTGATTATCTGGAAAATATTATCCAATAAATGTTTTGATGAAGAAAAACAATTTTGTGTATTAATATCACTGAAATGATAAAACGGTTTAGTGGGTACCACAGAAACAAACAAGTTTAGATCAAATGTTCAAATGGACCACCATTTTTGTTCAATACACAATTGGCATCTCCGTATCATCGACTGTCGCACGCTTTGATATTCCTTGTATCATATATTAACGTACATGCTCAAAAATTTTCTTGCCGTTAAATCTTTCACAGATTCTACAGGTGTTTCATACACTAGGATCCCAAAAAACAGTCGTGAAGTTAAATCCGGAGAAGTGCAGGAAATGTATGGGACCATCTACCTATCCACCGATCATGGAATATTTGATCAAGAAATTGACGAACGATTGGAAATGGGCCGGTGCTCCGTCCAATGATACCACATTCTTTGACGAACCAATAGGGTACGTCTTCAAGTAGAGGTAAAACTGTTCAAGAAACACTGGTAGTTCTGTCCATTCAAACGAGGAGGAAGGACATATGGTCCAAAATCGATTTTCGTCATTCCCCCAAATATTAACTGGAAACTTTTTGTTGGTAGCCTTTTCCAAACTTCCATGCGGTTTTGTATCCCATAATGGCAGTTCCTACTATTGAAATATCCATCTCTTGTGAAACATGCCTGATCCGTGAATGGAAGATATCGGAAAGTTATTTGCTCCTTCATACATCCTCAAAACCATTAACAAAAAATCTCAAGGGCATAATCAACATCTAGGGCCATCACCTTCTGTAGACGAAATGGATACAAAGTTGTTCACGTGCTACCCGACTTTGCTGTTGTTGTGACCTGTAACCTTTGAAATAGCCCGAGTGCTGGTAGAAGGATCTGCTGCTAATCGTTCAAGAATTTGTTCGTCCATACTTATTCTTCTTGTTCTATTCGCACCACAATGGTGTTGACTGAAATTTAAGGACCCGTTTCCTTTGATCGTCGATACACAGCTATAAAAGTAGTGAAATGTGGATTATGGTTGTTTGGAAATCTATGTTGGTATAATTCGTAGCAGCTCTGGCACCTCCTGTTTCCCATAAACAAATGCATATCTGTATTTCTCCAAATGAATAATACATTTCAAACGATGTTCACTGACTGAAATGATGACAGATGACTTGAAAATAATACAAACGTTTTTGGTTACTGTCAATTATGTCTAATGTAAGTATCGAAATATCAGTGTGTTTCTACCGGGAACAATGAAAAAAGGATCGTTTTTTTTGGGACCAAATTTCGTGTATGTTTAATGCGTTGATCAGTGTTACTAACAGCGTCCACAACAACATGAAAGGCCCCGACTTTGCAACTAGTTATCACGAATCGAAAAAATCATTAAGTAGATATTAATACCAATAATTGTTTTCTTCATCAAAACATGTTGATTGGATAATATTTTCCTGATGATTCGATCAGAAATGGCTTTGATAATGATACTCCAACATAAACTTCAACAAATTAAAACATCTTTTTTCGCAAAAAATTATTTCAGACCTTAACTCTTATCTAAGTGGAGTATTATGAATTCAAGGTTGAATTTGTTTGTCAGTTGATCTGTCAAAACAATCATATCAAGAAAAGTATGGTAACATATCATGAATCCACGACATCGATTTGATCAAATATGATGAATGAAAAGATGGAGGTATCGGTTCATTCTGACTCACCCTACTTTTTGATTTTTTCAACATTGAAAAAAAAGTTCGGGGAGGTTGTCCATATTCCGATATTTTAAATTAGCATTATGGATTGTATTTAAGAAATTTGTCTCTACTGAGGACATATTTTTCGTTTTCCAATTATCTCAGAAACCTACTTTTAGGCACTGGAAGATTTTTTTCTGTCCATATCCAAGAAGACTAAAAGGGCTCGGGAAGAAAAAATCTTCGATTGATTCATCCACATGAGATGGAAGTTATTAATAACCAAATTTTGGCGAATATTTGAGAACCAGTGCATTCGCCATATCTTTAATTGAAAGTATGCTTAGAACGGCCTCATTGCATGCACCATATTTTGATTACTTGTTTGTTAGTTACAAGTGAAGTAATAAAAGCCATAATTACAAAACTCATCCCATCCTGAATTTTGAATTTTGACAAATAATTCATAATCTCCGAAAAACCCCACATCCAAGTTTGAATAGAATCGGACAAAGTCACGAGATCGCCGACCATCTTGGAGCCGCCATTTTGATTTTATGAATTTTTTACAAAGATATCAAAATTTGACCTGAAAACTCCCATACCAATTTTGAATCGAATCGGACCAAAACAAAATCTCGTCCGCCATCTTGGACAATAATTCCATAATGCATTATCACGGAAACTATGAACCCTCCAAATTCAACGTTAAAGGATAACTAGAAGGGGTCAAATTCAACTTGTAGGATTTGATTCATTTTGAAGTAAAAATGAAGCCCCCCAAAAAGAGTATTAAAAATAGAGCCCTTAATTTGAGCTACTTTCAATTTTATTGACCTCTTTGTACACGAAATGATATAATTGAAATATGAAAATAATTTAGTCTGGGGAGGTACAGGCACTTTTATGATGGAAAAATTTTCTGAGAAGGAAAATTATTTTCCCATTCGTTTCAAAAATTCGGCGTACTGTATAAAGATGTATTTTTGAGAAACAGCTAAGCGGAAAAAGTTCCGAAATATTTGAGATCTTCGAAAATTCTTGACTCACCTGTGAGTTTTGTAAGTTGTTCTTCTGAGCACATGCCTATAATAGTGGAACTCGTTCATTTCACCTTTTCAATCTCCATACATATTTTCAGTAATAAAGGCTGTATCGTGTTCAGGTTCTTAAGGGAAAAGAAACCCATCACCATCTGATCGCGCCATATTATCCTAAAAAAATGTTTTTGGTCAATGAGCGGAATATACCTTTATAGTGGGGTGGGATAGCTGAAAAACTTCACATCCCCAAAACCAGGCGCCCTTTTGGATTCAGTTAGCATGGTAGACGATCAAAAACCGGAACACAAATTTTACTGACCCTCTAGCAGTGTTGATGACGTAATCAATATGGCGAAAGTTTTGTGACACGCTTCTACTTTTCCCTATAAACTCGAGTTTGTATTTTGATATTAACATATATTGTTAATTATTATCAATCAGGAAAAACGCGCTTTGCTATATTTGACATCATTGTTCAGGGACATAATACCAGAAATATTTATAACTTTATTAAAAAAATGTTTTTGATTTTGATTTTTTCGAAACATTTTGCTAAATAACTTGGAATCCGTTACATTTAGCTGAAAAAATGTTCCAGACTTTTTCATTTGTTTGTTAAGAAAATTACCTTTTTTAAACGGTATGAATGACTTTATTTCATCACAAACAGTTACTGAAAATTTCCAAAACAATTTAGCGTTGCACAGCGGTCGTTATGGAACAATGTAATTTAAATGAGTTCCGAAAAGTAATAACCGTTCAAGTAACAAATGTAATTATTGTAAATAAGTTCTAGCTATTTTAGGGGGTATTTTTTTAAATCGCAGCCCTTCTAGAAAGAAAATTTTTGGGGCAACTTCAAAAATGTAATAATAAATAAAATAGATTAATAAATAAGATTCCATTCATAATACTAAATGTAAAGTTTATTTTCCAGGCAGACGTTGTGTGAAACTCCATCGTGTAAATAGATATTGCTTTCTTACCTCATAGAAAGACATAAATTACGCAATCATGTCAATGAAGAGTAAGCATGAATTGGTTGATGCTGCTGACCCAGTGGTGACTCCGTTTGTATGGGACCTGTGTTTGTTATCGAATCATTCAAAAGAGCACTCAAGCATTCGGAAGTATGGAGGTTATTTAACAATGGCGAAGAATCTTGCAATTTTTTGGTGGACGATGGAAGTGGTCTTTCACAAACACTAGCAAAATATCACCAATCTTCGGAAGAAATACCCGAAAAGACTATCTGGTGAAAAGGAACATAAAGGACGTCCCCATTGCTCAGACCAATTTTATCTACATCAAAATCAACATCATCATTATTTTGTTCAGATGTGATGAAGGGAAAAGGAGAACAAACTTGGGACTGCATCCACCTGGGACGGGTATAAACGCTAAATAGTTATTTCTTAAGACGTGTTCTATTGATATTATTTTCGTCAGTTTGTATTCCCATGTACATCTGCGCTGAGACCCCAATTTTTGTAAGATAAGAAAAGAGACACTGGAGAAACAATGCTAGATGAGTACAAATCCTGCATGTATTGAACCTTCCATCATAACTGTACCATGAACAACTCCTTCAGAATTATGGTAATCTTCTCTTCGAAAACTTTCAGCAGCTCTGCCGTGTTAGAAAGCGAGTATAGGTTGGATTTTGGCTTCTAATGCTCCAAATTGTTAACGATAATTCCTTCAACAGTTTTTCATCTTTAGAGCAAGACTATGAATCTAAATACCCACGTGGTTGCAGTCACATGTTTCCTTACCTTTTCCTTAATCACAAAACAGACACACCTTTTTCAGATCTGAACAAAATATGATGATCTTGTTAATTTTGATGTAGATGGGTTTGGTATGAGCAATAAGGACGTCCTTCACCTGTTTCTTTTTTACCAGATAGTCTTTCTGCCTTTTGACTGTCATATTTGTTTTGTTAGATTTGTGATATTTTGCTGCATATTTTTCTGTATTTCTATAAAGGTGCGTAAGCAATATTTTTCTTTACACGTTCCTCACACAACGTCTCCCAAAAAAACACACATTCAATATTACTGAATGGAATCTTATTTATTTAATCCATTTCATTTATTTTATATTTTTAAGTTTCCCCAAAAATTTCAATTTCAGGGAACCACGATTTAAAGAAAATACCCCTAAAAAGCTAGAATTTACATTTACATCAATATTACAATAATTCATTTCACTCAAACGGTTTAAAAGCCGCCCCATTACTTTCGGAAGATAAATTACATTGTTGCCATAAAATCGCTGTAAAACATTTTTTGGCAAATTTTCACAACTGTTTTGATAGAATCATATATCCCGGAAAGGTAATTTTCTGACAAAATGGGTATGGGACACGTTTTCAGCTACAAACTCATTCAAAATATCAAAAATCAAAATTTTAATAAAGTTTCAAATTTTCGGTATTATAACCCAAACAATCATGTCAAATATACCGTTAAAGCGCGTTTTTCCTGATTGAAATCACTAACGAAAGTTAATAAAAAAAAACCCGAGTTCTGTAGGAAATTTAAAGCGTGCACCAAAATTCCGACATATTGTGATCCCTCGATTTATCAAGATCTAAATGTAGCCATGTGATACAATAAACTGGAGAATGCCTATAAAAGTCAAAGTTCAATTTCATCCATAATTGAATAAGAAAGCTGCGTAACAGCTGTAAAAACAACGAACCATTAAAATGACATTTACGATCTAACCCAAAACACACCGCCCATAATTACGACAGGACATTTATTTTATTTCTTTAACCCCAAGCCAGATAGAAATTCTCCGACGCCTAACTATCATTTGAAACATACCGCCGCGACAGTAACGACCCATCAGTGTAACATATCAAGCGGCTTTTTTTCAAATCAAAAGGCGGCGGGGGGTACCCAACACATAAATTATATTTTATTTATATATATATATATATATATATATAAGATTCTCCATAACTGAAGGATATTGATTCGACAATCAGAGTTCAGCAAGTGCAGGCGATGCCTGCTTTGGTTTAATAGTTATGAAGCAACTTAAAGTAAAGTCTAGTTTCATCTAGAGAAGATCAAAAGTATGGAGAAAAAATAGCGAATGTAACTCTCAGAAATCATCTCATAATAACTAAATGAATGGAATTAATATTTATCAAGAAGCTAAATAAACATTTACAAGTGAACGCTAATGAAACCGGTACTAACAAAGAATAATTAATTCATATTTAAAAACGTGGTATGTTCTCCAGTTGGGGTAAGAAAATAAAACTGTTTATTTGGCAAGGTATATATGTATAGTGTAATAAGAAAATATTCCATTATTGGTTTCTGTAGAATAAATTATTGATTTGACAAAAGTAAAAATATTATCAATGGTAAAATAACTGAAGAACAGTTATTTTAGTTTCATCCATATTTGTTTCCAGATTTATTTTATATTCAATTTCATTTTGACTTTCATACATTTTTTCTCCGTAAATTATACCAGGTGTATCAATTTTGTTTTTATATTTTAGAAAATACATATATATATACATATATATATATATATATATATATATTATATATATATATTTATATTATTAGAAGTCCTAATCATTATTGTTTCGAAACTATCTGAGATTGGTTATTGACTTCAAATTAAGTCCCACGCTTCATTCATACTGGGGAGATGATACTCAAGCCCGCCTGGGATATTGTCCAGTTATTGGTCGATAGACTAAACACTCAGTATGTTAAGGCTTACTTCAACAAAAAATAGAGCAATCGTTAGACTGGTTGATCTGACGAGGGATTTATTCAATCCCCGAAGGTCTTCGGACATATCAATATTGATCCGTCATCAACACCGCTAGGGGCCAGAAAATTTGTGCCACGGGCTTTTGGATCCTATACCCATGTAGTATCTGAACAAGGGGGCTATCTGTGCCTAGGCCTTTTAAACTTTCAGTTCTTTTTTAAATATCAAAAAGGAACGTATCGAGACAAATTAAGTTTTGCCCTTCTTAGAACAGATAATCAATATATTTTTCACTTTCAATTATAATAGGTACTGATTGGTTTTGGATGTAAGGGTCTTTTCTTAAAAGCAAATTTTGGCGCCCAGTAAGAGCGTTTTCACCACACCGGCAAAACCGGTGCCGGTGGTTTCCGGTCTGGTACGGGTTCCGGACCGGACAAAGGGACACCAGCCCGGCATATGGTGCCGTTATTGTATTGTATCGTTGAACAGTGCAGGAATAAAGATGTGTGCTGTTTCGTCAACAGACGTTATCTTCAGGGTTAGTATCTTAGGAAAAATTCGAATAAGCAAATATAAAGACAACACTGGAAATCCCTGTTGACTGGAGATACTGGAAGGTTCCTTTTACCCTCTATGAAAATGAGGGAGGAAACCCAAATTCTTTAATTACTTCAGAATGAGTACAGAACATTTGATTTTTCTGGTGGAAAGACTAGACAATAACGGCATCAGGATACCCAAGAGGTGTATCTCCGTACAAATGTACGATCAAATATAAAATATCTTCGCTATGGAGACAAAACGATACTAAGCGTATAAACAAAATACGCATCAAAATACTCTCCGTTATCGACATGTCAGAACAGGTGTGTGTGGACGAACGTACAAAGAAATCACAGCAACCGACAAATCAGGCCGATCCGTTTCCGATTGGAGATCCCCGCCGGCTGCATAAATCAGAATCCCCGTAACCGGCAAATGGTCGGACCGGGCTATTTGAAAATTATGATTTGATTACATTGCTTCGGTGCCGGCACCGTCACCGGCACCGGTTTTGCCGGGTGTGTAAAACTCTAACGGTTAATTAACTTAGCGGAACTAATCGATGTTGAGCTGAATTTCACATGAAAGAAATAGTAACTCCGTTCAAAGATTCCCATAACTGTGTTTTCGGTAATGTGGAAAATATTTGAATTTACATTGAATAACTCAAATTTCTCAATTACCATAAACGGTTGTAGAAGCCTTGTTGACATCTTGGGCGGAAAACTTCTCAAAAATCAACAACCTGACTTTCACTGTTCTGGTCGAAGTTCCGACCTAAAGCTGCGCCAACTTTGAAGGCCAGTTCTCTGTGGTCTTTATAGCTCCATGGCCGAGATGATCCACCGGGAATAGCTGCCCTGAATAAACCTGATAAAAAAAAATCCATTCAAAATATTGAAACTAGCAATTGAATTGGGTAAAGCGTAAAATGATTCCAGGGGATGCACGACGGCTTTTGATTACTTCTTTTGATAATTGTTTTGTTTGGCGCCGACTCCAAAATTAGTTACTCATATCAATTTAGGAGCTCAATTATCATTAAGACTAAGAAGGTTTATATTATTTTCGCTTTTCAGTTGATTTTTCGTCGGTTTAATTTTTTGTTAAAAAGTTTTTATTTTATCAGGTTTTTTAACTAAATTTAAAATTTAATTCGCCGGCAGTTTTTGTTCGATTTATGGTAATATAACTGAGTATTCACACACATAATTTTGGAAAAGATACTTGCATACTTCGGACTGACACTTGGAAATCAAGATGAAGTGTGGGCGCCTCTTAAAGTGTGTAAACGTGTGTTGAGGACCTCAAAAATTGATTCAAGGGTATGAAATAAAATAATAAAAAAAAAACAAGCTTGTATTCAAATCGCAAAAAGTAAAAAAATAATTGCTTTGGATTGTGACGTATTGTTCCTAGTTATACAGGGTGTTACCAAATAAGTGGGAAGTTTTTTGGGGTGATTCCTTGTTGAAAATTGAAGGGGTCTTTCATGAAACAAGAGCTCTTAAGCCTTTTCTTGAATTACACGCTTCCAAAAATAAGAAAAAAAAGGGTTTTTTGTTCTTGAAATTGCTGAAGAGTTGAAGAAATGGCATTTTTTGGGATGTTCTACCAATAAAAAGGCTACCTATGAATTTTTTTTTTTTTTATTTTGTTGTGATCTTCTAAAGGGGTGAAACATGCAACCCCATTCCATTTTCAGAACTTTTTAACGAAACAAAATTTTCAATTTAAAAATATGTGTTAAGAAAAGATTCATTCAAAACTGTTTGACTCTTGTGTTGTGTCCGTAAAAGCAATAGTTTCCTAAAAAAAAATAAATATAACATTGTGCATGAAAGGATCTTCTGTAAATGGAATCGAAAAAGTCTAGTAGGTGGCTGTCACATTCTGTTTGACAACTTGCGACTTCAATCGTAGTATTTTTAAAATCGAAAAATCTAGTAGGTGGCTGTCAAGTCGCTTTTGATTTCTATGTGGTAGTTGAAAAGTCCAATTGTGTCTTTTGAATCTTCAATATGAATAATTACACTAACGCTGAAATGGCCTATATGCATTTTATGTATGGTCGTGCCAATGGAAATTCTTTGGAAGCTAGACGGCTCTATGCAGAGATTTGAAAGAATTCGTGAAACTTAATTTTCCTGAAGCGCAATGTTCAGCACTTCGGTTGAAATACCCTGACGAATATTCATCATTCAAGGTTGGTATTCTTGACAAAAATTTTAAAGCGGCTATGGATCCAAACAAATGACCGAGTGATGCTCGCATCCAACGATTTTTTCAATTTCCCAACTCAACAACAAACCACCCCTAGAGTCTTCTTCTGGTTTTGATCTACTTTGCTGAACATTCAGAGTTTATCTCAAATTAAATTAGACAATATTATCTCTGATTATATCAATGATGACTTGAAATTTATTTGTTTGACAGAAACCTGGTGTTGTTCTGAAAGTATAGAAAGCTTTGTATTCCCTGGATATATCCTTTGTAATTATTATTGTAGAAATAGGTACAGGGACGAGGGAGTAAGTATATGGCATAAAAAAGAATTGAAAGTTAAACCGATTGATCTCAGGACGTACTGTATCGATAAAGATATTGAAATCGCTGGACTAATCTGGGAAACCAAGTCGAATGAAACGGTGATCATTCTTTCTTGCTACCGGTCTCCATCCGGAAACTTTCAAGTATTCATGCAGAACATAAATATAATTTTGAATAATCTTTTGACCCAAAGATTCCAATGGTGCTGGACGAGATTTCAATATTAATTCAATGACTGCCAGCAGAAACGATAACTTTTACGATTACTCACATCTTATAACCTCAAACCAGGATCGAAGTCCCAACCCGTATAAATTCAACCACCGAATCAATACTGGATCAAGTATACACCAACCTTCCAGTATTGGAAAGTGGTAATCAATGACAATAATATATCTGACTATGGCACGGTCCTCTTTTGCACTGGGGTGAACGAAGTCAGTGAACCAAAAAAATTTCTATTAAAAGGGAAAATCCCTAAATTATACCAATATCAACAATCTGAAGACGTCCCTTGAAAATGAAAATTGGGAACAGACCTATACAGCCATCGACTATGAACAAAAATTCAATAATCTCCACGATACTTTGATGTTTCACCTGAATCAAGCCTGCCCCATGGAATCTTCATCATTTTCTAAAGCAAATACCAATGAATGGGTGAATGACACTGTGAGGGAATCCAGTGAAAATTTGGAAAAACTCTTTTATCTTCAAAAGAATCATCCTCTTCAAAACTAGGCAGACAGAAAAAAGAAAAGCAAAACAGAAACATTACAATAAAACAGAAAAATGATAGTATTTCTAATCCCGCGGAAATTTCCGAAATTTTTAACGATTTTTCTGTGAATGCTCCACATGAAACTATAAAAAAAATAAAGAAGCCTTTGTTGACAGGTGAAACATCAACTATGACAAATAAAAGTCTGGTCAACAGTATGTTCATTTCGCATATATCGGAAGAGCAGGTGCTCTTTATTATAAAACATAAACTAAAAAATAAACATACATGTGGCCCAGATGAAATTTCAGGGTTTATAATTAAAAAAATCGCAAATACGATTATAAAACCTTCAACTTACCTCATTAATTTATCATTTCAAACAGGAATATTTCCATCCAGAATGAAAGCCGCGCTTGTTTCGCCCATTTTGAAAAAAGGAAATCCACAAAATTTGGAAAATTACTATTACACCCATCATTTCGAAATTTTTTGAATATGCGATATTAGAACAACTACTGGATTTCATGGAAAAAAATAAGGCAATTGCTGAAAACCAGCATGGTTTCCGAACTGAACATTCTACTATAACAGCTATTCACAGCTTTTACGAAAAAATTTTACTCTCCCTGGGAGAAGGCGAAGGTGCGGTTGGTGTATTCTGTGATCTCAGCCGTGCCTTCGATTGTGTTCAACATGAGATTTTATTGGCTAAATTATTCAGATACGGAATCCGGGGAAAACTTCATGAATGGTTTTCGTCATATCTCAAAGGACGTCTTCAGAAAATCAAGATAAATCACGTGGCGAACAATGAAAAATTGGTATTTACTTCTAGTGAACTTCCGATAGGAATAGGAGTTCCTCAGGGCTCAGTATTGGGCCCCATTTTATTCACACCTTACATCAATGAATTAACTCTGATCCTCCCGAATGCATTTACCTGTTTGTATGCAGATGATTCCAAGTTATTATTCACAGGCAAATCTGAGGTACAAATTCAAAACAACATTAACACTATTTCTCAGTCACTTCGTAAGTGGTTATACGATAATTCTTTATTTTTGAATAGTACTAAAACAAATCATATAAATATTCACACCAGACAGAATAAAAATAACCCAGCAGTACAAATAACTATAGATGATCAAATTATAGACAAGGTGGAATGCTCTACTTTTCTAGGTATTAGACTTGATCTGAATGTATCCTTCAATACTCACTGTAAAATTTTAGCCAACACACTGAGTATTAAATGTTTTCAACTGAGATCTCTCAAATCTATAATTGACATAGAGGGACTCCTGCTCTTCTATTTCGGGGAAATCCAATCCAGATTAACATACGGAATAACCATCTGGGGTAGTTCATCTGCAGTTAATGAGGTTTGTCTGGTGCAGAAGAGGATTATGCGATGTCTTGCTAATGTTCCCAATGGTACCTCATGCAAGGATCTATTCAAACAATTTAAAATTCTTCCTCTCTATGGCCTACATATATTGGAACTTTCAACATATATACACAAGCAACGCAAAACTTTGGTTAAGAATAACTCACTACATGATCATCATACCAGATCAAAAAATAATTTCCATCTGCCTAATGTTCGTTTAACAGTATCTCAGAAATCTGCAGATATACTGGGACTAAGGTTATGTAACGTTCTTCCTGAGGAACTGAAATTGATAGAAAGAGTGCACACATTCAAAAAAGAGATAAAAAGACTTCTCCTCGCCCTCTGCCCCTATAACATAAATGAATTTTTTGATAATTTTAGATAAAATGTTTTGTTTGCCTATATTTTATATCTTATCTTATACACTTTATGTAAACCTTGTTTGTATCTGACTTGTCCGATAGCCTCACAGCTCTATGGATTAAATAAAAAATTGAATTGAATTGTATCCGCAGCGCGTGATACCTCATCACACAATTTTTGCACATCTTCACCAACGTCTCTGATTGTGGTCGTCCACGAGTAATAATAACGGACTGGAAGAAGAAGTTCTCAATATGATTGAAGATCGTCCGGAATTAAGTACAAGACAAATTGCTAACACATGTTAGCAATAAACTAATCTGGAAAATTTTAAAGGATCACCATATGTATCCTCACCATATTCGCCGAGTCCAGGCACTTCTGCCGCGAGATTTTCCCCATCGAGTAGACTTTTGTCAATAGAGTCTTCAAATGCTCAATTTTTAGAAAACGTAATATTCACTGACGAATCCAACTTTTCGAGGCAAGGGATTACAAACTTCCATAACAATCATCTATGGGCCAAAGATATTGGCGAAAATATTATTGGGCCATATTTTCTATCGTTAAGGCTAACTGGTGCAACCTATACGAATTTTCTCCAGGAGCAGCTTCCCATTTTAATTGAAAATATTCGACCACGAATGTGGTTTATGCACGATGGTGCGCCTGTCTATTTCAGCATAACTCCTCGTCAGTACTTGGACGACGTGTATCCAAATCGTTGGATAGGCAGAGCAGGACCTCAACCTTGGCCTCCCAGATCTCCAGACTTAAACTCTTTGGACTTTCAACGTTTGCGCCAGTCTATGAGACGAAGACTTGATTCCTGTCTAATGGTTGGAGGTGATCATTTCGAGCAGTTTTTATAACTCCATTCCAATTGATCTTGTTGCCTTTTTCTCCGGTGTAATACACATCATTTTGTATTGTTTGTATTTTCAATTTGATATTCTATTTGATATTCTATGGTACTGGTACATGCCTACATTAAAAGTTAAAACAAGCGGAATAATTTCAAAATACTACGATTGAAGTCAGCCACCTACTATTGCTATTACGGATACAACAGAGGATTTGAAAAAGTTTTGCAATGAATCGTCCTTTTGAACACATATTTTTAAATTGAGTTCTGGTGAAAAATGGAATAGGGGTTGCATGTTTCACCACTGTAAAATCTCACAACAAAATTAAAAAAATATTCATAGGTAGCCTTTTCATTGGTAGAACATGCCCACAAAATGCCATTTCTTCAACTGTTCAGCAATATCAAGAAAAAAAAACAAATTTTGTTTTTCTAATTTTTGAAAGCGTGTAATTTTTCAAGAAGCTTTTGTTTACATAAAATACCCACTTTAATTTTCAACAAGGAATCACCCCCTGAAAACGTTCGCACTCATTTGGTAACACGCTGTAGATTCGAGAGCTTGTCGCGCAAAATTTTCAGTTCGAATACAAAAGCGACAAGCTTTTGAATAACCTACGTCACACATCCAAAGCAATTATCTGTTACTTTTTGGCGCATTTGAATAAAAGCTTGTCTTTAAAAAGGTTTTTTATTGATTATTTCATTTCGTGCTTTTTAGTAAGTACGCCTCAATGTATGCATTTTTGTTCAAGCATCGTTATTATGAGGCCTTTTTTCCTGTAAATTCTGAGCTATCTAGTTCTTCAATGAGGAGACCATCTAAAGATTAATCCGCCTCGTCCGCCATCCTGAAGCTTCCTTCTTAATTTAATTTTGACAGAAAAAAATAAACATCAATTATCCAATTTTTTTAGAAAAATTATGATAGAAAAATATAATCTTTGATTTCGAAAACCACATACCAATTCTGAATCGAATCGGACCATAATTACAAAACTTGTCCGCTATCTTGGAGCTGCAATCTTGAATTTGTGAATTTTGTGTGTGAAAAATTAGTAATCTTCGACCCCTAAAACCCCACATACCAATTTTGAACCGAATCAGACCATAAACACAAATGTTATACGCTATCTTGGAACCGCCATCTTGTTTTTTTCTCTAACAAAAATTCCTTAATGCATTGTCACGGGAACTATGGACACCTGCCAAATTTTTTGTCAATCGCACAACTAGAAGTGGGTCAAATTTAACTTCTAAGATTTGATAACACACATCGGTGAAAGTAAATAAAAGCTTGTAAAAAGCTTTCCGTTTTCCGTTATAGGATTCGTATGGTATGGCGAGAGCAGAAGAACTCACTTCTGTTCATGCGATGTGAAAGGGTATAATTCCAAATGGAAGCATTCCATTTCATATCACAATCTCCACTCAGCAATTCGTCCCATCCTCCATGGCACAGATATACCAGTACCCAAGCCCCGTTACCTTGGAAGAGAGGTGAAGACCCTAGCTCCGATGAAGGTGAAGTCATACCTGAACCGGATGACGATTCAAGTTCTGACTTCGAAGATGATACAATACCAAAAATTTTTCGTGGGGCGATGAATGATTGGTAAGAGACATGAATCTGCCCAAAGATGTCGCCGAGTTACCCGGTTCAAGGCTCAGAAGCAGGAGTTTATTGTTGCCAGGAGTGTCTTTTTCATGGTTCAGACATCGTGAAAAGGAGTTCGATCCTTACTTTACCCAGAAAGACAACTTGGTTTATTGCATGGATGTCGACGGTTTGATGGGTCAATTCAAAGTCCAATACGATTCAACGCCTTGGCGTCTTTTCATATATTCTTCAAAAAGAAGTATCAAAGCAAGTATTGCTCCACAAGGCTGTACGCTTTCACATCTGTAGGTCATTCCGTGCACTTGAAGGAAACCTACGAGAACTTGGAACTGGTTCCTGGTGAACTTAAATATGAAGTGTGTGGGGATATAAAGGTCTTGTGGATGCTGCTCGGGCAACAAGCTGGATATACCAAATACCCTTGTTTTCTGTGTCTGTGGGACAGTCGAGACCGACAAAATCACTGGACCCAGAAGAGTTGGCAGCCGAGAGTGTTCACAGTTGGTCAAAACAATGTCCTCCGAGAAACTTCGATACTTCCACATCAAGTTCTTCTACTACCTCTCCATATAAAATTGGGGTTGATGAAGCAATTCGTGAAATCACTTCCAAAAGATGGAGAATGCTTCAAATGTTTGGTCACCAGTTTCCAGGCCTCTCGGAGGAAAATTGAAGGAGGTTTGGACCAGGCATTAGCCTTCCGTAGCTAACATGGCGTCTTCGAGACCGACGCGTAAGAAATTATCCGATTATTCCCGAAGAAAATGCGAACCCGTTTGACCGTTCTCAGTAGCTGATTTTCTAGGGCTAGCGGACTCAGTATCAAAATTACAGTGGAGGTGAGTTGTTTATGCTTGTGTTATTGAATATTCAGTCTCTGACGCCCGTATGCACCGTAGGCTAATTTCGCGGATTAGTTACGGAAACCTGGATTAGATTATTGTTTATTATGCACCGCAAAAAAATCTGGTTTAAGCTTCAGATTTTCTAATCGGTCAACGAAGCGTGGTTTAGCAAATGACGTATATTTTATTTTGACACCGATTCTTCGAGTGTTGAGTTTTTTCGCAAGTTTTTCATTATTTCGAGATGAAATAGAGGACGGAATATTAATTGATGATGACTTAGATATCCTCGATATCATCAACTTTGGTTTTGCTCGCAGAGAAAGGGGTGATTATTTCGACACAATGGACAATTATTCATTTTTTCGAAGATTTCGACTTAAAAAACCTACATTTCTCAGCTTCCTGGAAAACATAGGAGACGAAATTGAATTACAAAATGATTTGTAAGTTGATAAATGCAAGGGAGTGTCTGTCTTTGGGTTACGTTGGCCAGTAGATTACCCCACCTCATGCACCTTCACCCAACACAACTTATTTTATGGAGAATGCTCCTTGTCTACTAACGGTGATTTGAGGTGTAGTGCTATAACGGCTACTAGCAGGTATCTATCTACTATCTTATTCATTTTAGAAATAAAAGTGTAACCCCGATGAACCAGTTCCTGACCACATTGCGTCTGTACTCTTGTGCGAGTTATCAGACCACAATCAGAGATTTTATTGGCTGCCATCAGACCACAGTTTCCATAATTTTAAATCGGGTTACAACGGCCATTGCAAGAACAAAGCCCAATTACATTATGATGCCACAAACCCAAGAGAAAATTCTCAGAACCTCAACTGACTTTTATCGCATCTCACGGTTTCCAAAGGTGAATGGGTGTTTCGATGGAACCCACATGAGATACAATCCCCAGGTAATGACAGGTAGCTGAAAACTTTTAGGCATAATACTTATGAGGTGAAGTAATTTTCACGGGGTGCAGACGCTGAAGTCTTCAGAAACAGAAAAAGTTATTTTTCAATATTCAAGTGGTTGGCAACATCAACCTCAAAATAATGGATGTATGAGCAAGGAGGCCTGGTTCTGCACATGACCAAACCATTTTCAACAACAGCAGAATCAAGGCTCGTTTTCGAAACAATGAGTTTGGAGATAAACCAGAATTGATTAACAATATTATAGTTTCGACTGGCATTTAACATAATGTGGCGATAGAGAATGGAGAAAATGTACCCTCGGCACCAGAAGGCATTGATGGAGAACAAGTCAATTATTTAATTGAAAGGGGAAACATTGACCCTGGGCCATTACAAGAGCCTGGTGGCAACCAGAATTATGATCTCAGAAGACATTTTATTGATAATTTTTTTACTCGTATGTAAAATAAGTATAGTATATGCACTACCCATGTAAATAATAAATAAAATAGATATTCTTTGTTTACTTCCAGCGTTTTTATTGATAGCCTCAAATTTTTGGAATGAAGACAACTTTTCAACAGCTAAATTCAGGAACTAGGTACCTTCAACTTGAACAAAATATAAATAATTTAAAGTATTAAACAAAAACAACTCAACTAGAAATGCTAAGTACGATCAGTGTTGCTTATCATATTCGCTCTCATTGGTGAAAAACTAAAAATAAAAATTCATCAGTTGCACATTATCATCTCATACGCCTGAATGCACCGTTTGTCAATTCTAATTCTAGTTCCCCAATCCCGTTTTTGTAATCTTTGGCCCGTAGCTATGCACCGTCAGCAGATTAAATAATCCAGATTGGAAATCTGACAACGTTGGTATTGCAAGATTTTTTGATAGTTGGAAATGATGAAACGTCAAAATTGTCAGTTTCAATTTTTATTTTCAAAATGACTGATCGTGAAAACACAAAAAGAATCCCCAATTTTTTCCCGGGAGAAAAGCAGAGTCTCATGAGAGTACTCTGAAAACACGCTAATATCATCAAGGACAAAAAAACCAATGATGATAAATCTCGAGCTGGAAATCAATATCTGGATCTCCTATCACTGTTAATAAGCTGAGTGTAGCCCTAAGGCTCTTACTCTTTGGACATCAAATAAGTGGACCACGGCCGTTCACGAATTTAGAATTTGGTTGGTCAAGAATTAGAGAATGGTCTCTAGTCCTTGCCATGATGGTATATCTCGAACAATGACCGAGAGAGAATTCTGATCGTAAAAGTTTGGAAAAATAGTAATTTCTATTGAGGATGCAGCTTCGCTACCCTGTATGGATTAGTAGGTAACCCATCACTCCAGAGAGTGCCTGGGACGTTTAAAACGCGAGGGGTCGTCTATGTTATAATCAGTGGCTTCCCTCACGAGCGGATTCTCGTGAACTATTGCACAATCAAATACTTTCTGATTGCGTTCTCTAATGATACTTCTGATAGAAGGCAGATTTAGGTCTTCAAGGATCCGATCGTTCCGCACGTACCACGGAGCGTTCGTTATCATCCGCAGGACTCTCATTTGCGCCCGTTCCAGGATGCCAATGCTAGACCTGCAGATTTAGCCCCAGGCGGCTGAGGCATACAAAATGACAGGCCTGAACATCATTTTGTAAATTGTGACTTTTTTTTAAGAGAGAGTTTGCTCTTTCTGTTAATCAGGGGATATAGTGCGCAGATCTTTTTGACGATTTTGTCTCTGACAATATTGACGTGTGGTCTCCAGGTGAGCCGGCGATCCAGAGTAACTCCCAGGTACTTGACCTGCTCTGACCATTCTATCTCCCTTCCAGAGATAGTCACTCCCCTCTCCGGGTTGCTTCTCTTGCGACCCATCGAAATCGCTTTGTGTTTTTTTTCAGGTTTGCTTTATCTTCCACTCCAGATACCACTGCTGGAGCTGTTTAATCATTTTGCAAGTAAACGACACCCATCAGGTGGTCAGCTGCAGAGGAAAGCAAAGCCGTATCATCGGCGAACAAGAGACCTTCACATGTTCGCTTCTTGGAATATCTGACGTGTAGAGGGTGTATAATATAGGAGACAGTACCTGCCCAGGAACGTGGCCTCAATTTCTCTCGAATCCGAGGAATTGTCGACCCTGACTTGAAATGTCCTCCAAGAGGAACGACTTGATCCCACTTGATCAAACTCAGAGGCAGGTGGAAATCTATTAGCTTAGCAAGAAGGCCTTCATGCCAAACCCTGTCAAAGGCTTTGCTTATATCAAGTAAAACAATGTGAGCGCTGTTATTTGAGTTTAAGGATGAAATAGTGTCCTCCACTAGCCTTTATCACCTGTAGCTCAGTGGAGGAGCACGTCTAAAACCAAATTGTTCGTTGGGTAGGACATTTCGATCCTCCACTTCTTCGTCAAAGCCTTTCTAGAACGATTTTTTCAGCCAACAGCCGAACTGCAAAGCAGACTGATTGGTCGATAATTTTGTGGGAAGGTCGGGTTTGTCCCCGTTTCGGAATCATAACCCCGGCATGCTTCCACCTCCGAGGAATCTCTTAAGGCGCAGTGAATTATTAATAATATTCAATAATGACTGCACCTGGTTATCCGGAAATACTTAATCATTCGATTGGTAATTCCGTCGTAACCAGCGCTTTTTTGTTTGAGTCCTTTATATGGGCCTTAAGTTCATCCAACGTAGCTGACGAATGTCGTCATGATTGGGTTCCCTGAGGGTACGGTGAACCCGATTTTCCAACAAAATTTCACGATCCAGGGTCATCGTCCGGATACTCATTCAGTCTAAACTGCCTTTCCATCGAGTCTGCAAAAGCGAGCTTTGGACACTGGATCATAGCACAGTCCGCCTCACCATGAATAGGGGAGATCGGTCTTTTTTGTTTTAAATTTTGATTAATTTTCCAAAGTTGGTCACAGTTTTCTAAATTTTGAAGGGTTATGCCAAATCTTTCGTTCCGAATTCCGATATATTTTCTCAACCTCCCTATTCAATTCATTAGCTCGGATTCTGTCCCGGGAACAGACTCCTTTGGGCTCTTCTAGCGCATTTCTCTCGCGGATGAGATTTTTTTATCCTCAAAGGGAATTCGTCATGAATCTGGGAGCCGGTTCCTTGGGGAGGAATCCTCTAAAGCATTTTGATGGTGAGTTCGGCGCTACGGCCTCATCAACTCGAGTGAAGAATCTATTCCTCAGGGTGCAGTAACCTATCCCCAAACAACGGAATCTCTCCCAGTTCACCTTGGTACACTCGATCCGTCTGAAGGGGTGGATCACCTCCCAGGATAAAATCACGGTTTGATCAAACCCAACTCGGCGGGGACGTGTATATCCCAGTTCAGGTGATGTTCCTGGCCAGGGCAATGCCCAAACATCGGCTGTATGGACCAAAGTGGCCCTCATCTGGAGCCAACCGGTATTCATACCGAAATGTGTTCCCTCAAACGTCTGCCATTGACGTTGGTTACACGACTCCATTGCACGTGCTTAGCGTTCAGATCACCCATGACCAAAACAGGTTGGTCTGTTTCCATCAGGGATCAAGTGCCTCAGGAAGTATTCGATTCCTGGAGGTTGTAAGCCCCGATTAAACGCAAGGACCCCCTCGTGTTGAAAATTATACCTACAGCTTCAATACCATGGGTATCATCATTGGAAATGCCAAACTGAACATGCAGTGACAACGTTTGCCAAAATGGCACACCGCCCCCCGGGTCCAATCCGGTCATTTCTAAGCACTTTGGTTGGGAAATCTAACAGGTTCCCCTTAAGATGAGTCTCCGCGGAAAAGCAACACGATGTTGCCTCTAAAAAAAACTCTTGAAACTCAAGTCTATTCTGGAAAAGTCCATTACAATTCCAACTCACCGCTTTGATGAAATTCGGAAGCTGCTGTTCACCCAAATTGGGATTAAAACCTGTTGAAGGCACTTCAGCGAACTGCGCAAACAACATCCTCATTTGGTCCAAAGTGCTAAAGGGTGTCTTTGGCGTTGAAATTTGAGCTAGCTGAGGAGGCGTCCGGGCCGCCGCTGCATATGACCCCCGCCCGTGTCCTGTTTCGGGGGAATATCGTCGATTTTGCGGGTGCTAAGCGGGGGCCACCCTGGCTATGCGTGGTTTTGGGGAAACCGCGATAGTTCGGTGTGATCCCCACTGCAGTTTGCACACCCGCTTTTCTTCCCTAGGCTTTTGAACATTCACGGTGATATGGACCCCTCACTTGACGCAGGCGGGGTGGCGCAGCAGTTCAGCGGGTGGCCAAACCCTGACATCGTGACTTGGCCCGAGGCTCTGGGCCTCTGTGGTTCAACCATATTGGGGCATTCGTAATCGTATTTGAAATCTTTCTGAGTTTTATTCAGGAGGGAAATAAAATAGTGGAAGTGGGTCTTTTGGCATCATTTTTGTGGATGGCGCCACTGATTCCGGGGGGAACCCCTCTCAGTTAGCTCGTTTTTAAATACAGGAAATAAATTCTGGGACACCTCTGAGAACAACTCGCAATTTTTTTTTTTCCTCGGAGACATATTGGAAGGGAATTTTCTGATCCTTAAAAATGCTTTCTTATTTTCCTGAAGTCATCAGGAGTCGGGAAAATTTTGTATGCCTTCATAGACATTCTTAGCAGGTTTGGTTGGTTTAATGTTGTTTGATTTGAACAATGAAACCACCGTGGTCCACATATTTTTATCCCCAACAGTGATAGGGTACGTTCTGGCGTTTTATTGTCTGTGGAGTCTGTTCCGGGGTAGTACAGGGAGTCTCGTTAGTTTGGTCCCAAAGTTTATGTCGTCATTAGTGGAATTTTGAATAATATCATTATTATTATTTTGTTTACGGCGGATTTTGAAATTTTCGTGAAGGATTGATTGAACTCATATTGGCTGATTCCACCCTGGTTTGTAGAAATTTCAAACGTGGAAACGTGCATGTCACCGTCCGTCAGATTTGACAAGGATCAAACTTATTGGGAAATTACAACATAATTAGCATTTTTCTAACAGGGCTTTAATATGACATTTCTATTGCTTCTACGGAACATGAGTAGATAATGAAGGATTTAATTATCTTTAGGCACTGGAAGTTCCGGAAATGTCTCCTTTTTTTTGTCTCTTTGCAGGGGCCGTCCATTCTGGGCATCGGAATCGTCGATTTTTGAACTTATCAATGCACTTACGGCAGGAATTTTCGAAAGATCATCTCCCAACGAGGCGGGAGGGTGCTCAGCACTTCCAGGAGATCGGCCCTCGGGAGAGAACCGATCCCTGCCAGCACAGCTTCCTTGCTTGCCAGGATACCTTTTCCAGGGGACTCGTCCAGTTCTACTGAGAGTTTGGTTTCATATGGGATCTTCGGTGGGGTGGGTTCTAACGGTTGCTTCTCCACTCTTCGGGGCACAAGGCGACTTTAGAGTTTGAAAACACTTGGAAATTCGCAATTATTTGCGGAGCGATATGAAGCGCAGCTTCTCCGGTTCTATGCAGGACCGGACTGCTGGAAATCAAGATACGGAATATTTCTGGAAACTGTGGTCTGATGGCAGCCAATAAAATCTCCGATTGTACTCTAATGCCCCGCACAAGAGTACAGACGCAATGTGGTCAGGTATTGGTTCATTGGGGTTAGACTATTATTTCTAAAATAAATGAGATAGTAGATAGATACCTGCTACTAGCCGTTATACCACTACACCTCAAATCACCGGAAAACTATTTATGTAGCCAAGGAGCATTCTCCATAAAATAAGTTGTGTTGGGTGGAGGTGCATGAGATGGGGTAATCTACTATCTACAGACACTCCCCCGCATTCATCAAGTTACAAATCATTTTGGAATTATATTTCGTCGTCTATGTTTTCCAGGAAGCTGAAAAATGTAGGTTTTGTAAGTCGAAATCTTCGAAAAAATTAATAATTGTCCATAGTGCCGAAATAATCACTCTTTTCGTAGACGAGGAAAACCAAAGATGATATCGAGGATATCTAGGTCATCATCAATGAATATTTCGTCCTCCATTTTATCCATAAATAATGAAGAACTTGCAAAAAAACACTCAAAATATTAGACGTTATTCGCTAAACCACGCTTTGTTGACGGATTAGAAAATCTGAAGCTTAAACCAGATTTTTCTTGCGGTGTATAATAAACAATAATCTAATCCAGGTTTTCGTAACTAATCCGCAAAATTAGCCTATGGTGCATACGGGCGATAATCTGCACAGATTTAAATATTTGTGGAGAGCAGAGATTTTTTATATCTCAATTCAGCTTTCAGCAGATCTATTTTCGAAAGTTTTTCTTCCTTTTCCAAACACAGATTTTCTTGTTGTTGCTTCAAAATGTTCATTTTGATTGTGTTTTCTTCATTGGAGAAGTTTTGTAGTTCTACATTTTGCACGATTTGCTTTTCAACCAAAATGAGTCGCTTATCTAGCAGCAGAATGTATTTTTCTGCCACATCTGGGGAGGTCAATACTCTTACGTTACCCATTGGCCTTCTTCGATTAGACATCAATGGTGTTTCAGGAGTTGTGATGAAAGATGAGGGTTTATTATTAACCACTACTGCACTGCTCTTTTTGGTGGGTTGGTTGGCTGTTCGGAGAGAGATATCTACTTTTACCTTATCATTTATAGGACCCTGAAGGCCAGTTGGTGGGTATTTTTGAGTAGGTTTCGCTGGAGTGATGTCTACGTTTAGCTTACCATTTATAGGCTTTTGTAGGACAGTTGATTGAGTTGGTGAAGAGCCTTTTCAACTTTTCGACGGTCCTATAGCAGAGTATAGGTGCAGTCATAGAGAAACTAAAAATAAAGAGAGTTGTCAAACCTGCAGTTAAAGTTGGCACCACGTTTAGACAGTGGCGACATATCTCGCAACTGGCCGAACTAAATACAGTTGGTAACACCGATTGAAATAAGGCGGGTTTTTCAAATGTGTTACTTTTATATGATTGATATGATATATATTTTATAAGTGATCGATTTGCCATTCTTGTATTCCATATGAATGGTTGTATCATATGAAATACAGGAATGGCAAATCGATAACTAATAAAATATATACAGTAATCGATTCGTAGAATCTGTTAGTTCGTTCGTGGTTAAAATAAAGTTTCAAAGTAAATCTTTATTTAATGATATCAAGAACAAAATTAAAGATCTTATAAGACAAGAATAATAACTATAAAAACACATTTTATTGTATCTAGGACAAGGTACAACTACAGACAAAACAATAATAAAACTACAGACAAAACTAAATTAAAAATATTCTTCAGTCTCATCATCAAATCAACCAAAATAAAAACAAATTACATTTACAACAAACCTTCAATAATTTTGTTCATTTATTAGCACAAAGGAGAACGAGTACTCCAGTTTGATGATAATCTTCGTACTTCCTCAAATGGTGATAGGAAATGGAAACTTCTTCTTCTGCAGGTGCCATCTCCATTTAATGAAGGTTGGCGACAATTTCGGCATACTTATTGCGGTCCTGAGTGGTACGAATTAAAGATGATGTGTTCATACCGGTCCAGTCGCGTATGTTTCTTAACCATGAATGTTGTCTGCGTCCAGGACCACATTTTCCTTCGATTTTCCTTCTATTATTAATTTAAGTTATTATACTTGTTATTACGGTATATGTGGCAGATAAAGCGGTCTTTCTTCGCTTTATTGTTGTAATTAACTCTCTCCCTTCCCATACGTCTAAGCACTTCATCATTAGGTATATGTTGAGTCCATGATATTTTTAGTATTCTGCGGAAGATCCACATTTCAAACGCCTCGATTCTGTTCATGGTGTCCACTTTTAATGTCCATGCTTCTGCTCCATACAAGAGAACTGAGTGCACGTATGCCTTTACAAAACGGTATCTTAAGTTTAAGTTCAGGGTTGCGTTACATAATAGGCTTTTCATCTTTAGGAATATGGCTCTAGCTTGTTCTATACGTGATCTTACTTCGACGTCAGGGTCTACATTTGTCGTTATGTTGCTGCCAAGATATTTGAATTTCTCTACTTTCTCTATTGCGGTATCGTAGATGTTTATGTTCAGTTGTGGGTTTGGAAATCTTGTTATGGCCATTACTTTTTTTTTTATTACATTAATTTTCATGCCTAATTGATCTCCCACTTCTACAACTTTGTTGATTAGGCGTTGAAGGGCTTCTGGATTGTCTGCAATGATAACCGTGTCGTCTGCATAACGTATGTTGTTTAATGTCCTGCCGTATAATTTTTATTCCATCCTCGTCATCGCCTATTGCTTGGTTAAATATGTGCTCAGAGTATATATTAAACAGTATTGGTGACAGAACACAACCTTGTCGTACTCCCTTTTCTATACACACCGGTTCCGATGTCGTTTGTCCACATCTAACCGTTGCTTCTTGGTTCCAATAAAGATTTTTAATAAACTCGATGTCTTGTTTGTCTAACCCTTTTTCCTGTAGTAATGTCAGAAGGACGGTGTGATTAACTCGGTCGAAGGCTTTCTCGTAGTCCATGAAACAGACATATACCTCTTTCCTCATGTCTCGGCATTTCTGGAAGAGTATTAATAAGCTGGCTAGTGCTTCCCTTGTTCCTAGACCTTCACGAAATCCAAATTGGGTATCGCTTTGACCGGCGTCACATTTGTGGTAGATTCTAGCTTGTATAATTTTAAGCAGGATCTTAAGTACTTGGCTCATCAAGCTTATCAGTCTGAACTCATCACATTTTTTGGCTTTTGATTTTTTAGGGAGGGGAATAAATACGGAGGTAAGCCAGTCTCTTGGGATATTACCTGTTGCATGAACTTTCTGTAGTAGCTGAAACAATGGTAGCAAATTCTCTTCTTCTAACAATTTTATCATTTCAATGTGGAATTCGTCCGGGCCCGTTGTTTTTCCGTTTTTACTCAATTTAAGTGCTTTTATTATCTCTGATTTTAGAATTTTTGGAGCCTGTTCACATTCCTTATTCCTGGAAACTGATGGACGGAAATATATCAGTTTGTGAAAAAAATTCTGCAACTGATGGATGGAAATAAGTATCAGTTTGTGAAAAGCAGCTTATATTTTACCTTGTGAAAGAATATTTCGAGGAATTTCAGCGTCAACTCGAATAACAAAACATTCCATTTTCGACGTTGGGTTCATAATTCAAGTCCATAGTATAATTTCTATAATTAATTTTTCGATGACAACAGGAGAATTATTCTGAAATTATTACGTGGTTTGTCATCTTCTGACAAATGTCGAAATTGGAAAATTATCATGTCAGTCGTCTGTTGATTGCGGGCAGCGCCTCCATGCGCGACTGGCCGTACCAAAAACTTGGTGGTCAAGATCGCCAATGTTTCAAACAGTCTCTTTATTTTTAATTTGTCTATGGGTGCAGTGCTGTTGAATTCTTCCGTAACTCGCTTCCAAGCTTGAGATTCATCATCATTGGAAACTTTGTTTGTTTTTTTGTACTCGATGATATTAGCATGTTTTGAAAGTATCCTCATGAGACTCTGCTTTTCTCCCGGGAAAAAATTGGGGATTCTTTTTGTGTTCTCGTCAACAGTCATTTTGAAAATGAAAAATCGAAACTGACAATTTTGACGTTTCATCATCTCCAACTATAATCTAATCTTACGATACCAACGTTGTCAGATTTCCAATCTGGATTATTCAATCTGCTGACGGTGCATAGCTACGAGCCAAAGATTACAAAAACGGGATTGGGGAACTAGGATTGGAATTGACAAACGGTGCATTCAGGCGTGAGACGGATGTTAGTTGTATTGTTACTTTCTGTGGGTGAGTTTTTATTCCTTTATTTTGTAAGAGTTGCAATTATTTATCGTTTCTAGAGATGTCCGAGAATATGGCTTCTTCCACTTATGAAGAAGAACAAATGAGGCTACAACGTATGTTGGATGGAGTTGATACAGACGTAGACGTAGCAGAATATAGCGATTGAAGTTTGGGGGAAGATGATATTGAGATTCAAGGAGAAAATTCAGACAGTGTACAAGACATAACTGATGGAATCTTAACAGCAGCAATGGTTATTTAAGTAGAAGAAAAACTTTTATAATGAAATAAATAAAGTACTGTGACAAGTTTTATATCTGTCTTCAACATATCATATGTACATAACTACCAAAACAATAATCTACTATCTAGATATGAAAATATAAATTCTGCTTTCCAACACTCCCACTAGAATTCATATTTTCCGGTCTTCAAATCTTAGTCCCATTTTTTCGTTTTGTTTTGAAGACCCATTTGGTTCCTATGACCTTCCTGTTCTGAGGTAAATCTGATAATACCCACGTATTATTTTCTTCCAGTTGCCCCATTTCTATTTTCATTGCCTCTATCCAGAAATCTTTGTCATCCCTGTCCATAATTTCATCAATTGATGAAGGATCACCCTTTTCATGATGTTCCGCTTGATAGCACACAAAATTATCAAATTTTCTGGGTTGTGCTGTAGATCGACTTGAACGACGAAGTTCCGAAGGTTTTTTCTTCATTATTCACTTGAATGTCACTTTGTGTAGAATTGCAATTCATCGGTTCGGATTCCTCGAAATGTGTTTCTTGAATTATATCTCCCTCTGTTTCGTTATTTTCATTCGTGAAAATTGGTGAAAATTCAGACGAAATTAACATAGGAACTGACTTTTCCTCTGACGTTTGGTTATCAAATTTATTTTCAAAAAAAATCACATCTCTCGATATCATTATTTGTTTCGTCTTCAAGTTGTATAAACGGTAACCTTTATATTATCGGCATACCCCACGAAAATACATTCTTCACTTTTCGGATCCCATTTCCGTCTTTTTTGTTTTGGGATATGAGCCATAGCTTTACATCCAAAAAATGCGAAGATGGTTCAGATTTGGTTTCTTTCTGGACCAAATTTCTTCAGAAGTGATGTTTCGGAGTATTTTTGTAGGAGATCTGTTGATCAAATATACAGAGGTTGAAACTGCCTCGGCCCAAAATTCTTTTTCCAGTCCTGAATCGGCTAGCATACACCTTGATTTTTCAACTATAGTTCTGTTGAATCTTTCGGCTATTCCATTTTGCTCTGGCGTATAAGTGACAGTTGTTTGGTGTTTTATACCAGATTTTCGGAGGAAATTTGCAAAAGATCGATTTTTGTACTCAGTCCCATTATCAGTGCGAATCATCTTGATTTTCTTTCCACTTTCATTTTCTGCATAGCGTTTAAAATGTTCGAAAGATTCCAGCACTTGGTCTTTTGTTGCAAGAAAATAGACAAACACCTTACGGGAGAAGTCATCGATGAATGTTAAGAAATATCTTGATCCGCCAATTGATTTAACTTCCATGGGACCACATAAGTCAGAATGCACAAGCTTTAAAATTTCTGATGCTCTGTTCCCAGAATATTCAAAAGGAAGCCGGTGTTGCTTACCTTTTAAACAAGAAATGCATGTTTCATTGCTTGTATTTTCGAAATTTACACCATGTACAATACCTTTTTTAAGTAAAATCATACTGTCACTATTTAAATGTCCTAATCGTCTATGCCACGTAGTTCTGTCTATCACATTTCGCGAAGATGTAACAAGTGCAGTGTCTATCGGTGCACAATCAAGTTCATACATATTATTGCTCATAGTTCCGGTTGCAACCAAAAATCCGTTTAGGTCAAAAATTTCACAACCTTTCGCGTCAAAATACACTTTATGTCCGTTTTTAGTGATTTGACTAACACTCAATAAGTTTGTAGCAATGTCTGGTACGAACAAAACATCTTTCACAACCACTGTGTCTCTAGAACCATTTGCATTCACTTCTAATGTTATTATTCCTGTCTTCAGTACAGGTATCCGTGCTTCATTGGCAATAACAATTTCGGATTTATTAAAAATTGATTTTTCTAACCAATCTTCTCTTCTGGTCATGTGCGCTGTGGCCCTGAATCAATGTACCATTTTTCATTATCAACATTGTTTCCCAAATGTCGAGAATGGAATGATTTCGGTACACCTGATTGACATCTCACTTTTGAACCATCACATTCATAGGACTTATGACCATATTTATTACATTTATAGCATCTCGGCCCTTTTGATTTGTATTTGTGGTTAAAATGCTTTTTTCTATATTTCTCACTATTACTGATGAATGCACCATCATGATGGGATGCTTTTCCAACAACGTTCGACTTGATATCTTGTAAAAGTTTCGTCTTGATCGAATCACCTGTTATGCTTGTGCCTGAACTTTCAATCCCCATAATCATTGGTCTGTATTCATCTGTGAGGCCAGCAAGCAAAAGAGTTCCAACCCATTCCTCACTAACTCCGTACTGATGAGGGACAAAAAGCCTGAAACCGGTATGCGGATTGTTAGGTGAACACGACATAAATTAAACATAATCGAGCTTATCAGAAAGAAACATTTGCATTCAATGTCCATTGATATTTTATGGAAGTATGCATGGATTTTCAGGTGAATATCATTCAATGTTCTGCGTGGTATTTGCCAGGAAAGTAGTTGTTTTTCACCTGAGATCTACCATTTTCTGGTTCAATTTTATATTGAATCCTTTATGTGAAGAAAACCGTTTAATTCGATTTTTCTATTCATTCCACTTCACATGGCACTTTTCTTTCACTATATGCTAGACGGGCTTGCCACTCCTACTGAGAAGGAATCTTTTATTTAGAAACCTATCGAGGTGGGAGATTTTCGGAGTGTTTCTTTCTGTCACTAGGTACCGCCAGTTAAAGTTTATCTTTTCCGGCGTACCTATAGGTGTTACAAGATCGATGATGGTTTGTTTACGTTGTGTCTCACTTCAGCCAGAGTTCTTTGCACCTTTGGCTGGTTGACTACTCCGTACTGATGAGGGCCAAAAAGCCTGAAACCGGTATGCGGATTGTTAGGTGAACACGACATAAATTAAACATAATCGAGCTTATCAGAAAGAAACATTTGCATTCAATGTCCATTGATATTTTATGGAAGTATGCATGGATTTTCAGGTGAATATCATTCAATGTTCTGCGTGGTATTTGCCAGGAAAGTAGTTGTTTTTTCACCTGAGATCTACCATTTTCTGGTTCAATTTTATATTGAATCCTTTATGTGAAGAAAACCGTTTAATTCGATTTTTCTATTCGAAATCCAATAGCATTCAGTTTGTGAGCTGTTGAAATGATCGTATTGACATATTGTTCAACAGTGTCCGCATTTTCAAGTTGGGTTGTGATCAATGTTCGGAGAAGACCTACTCTTCTGGTTAAACCTGAATCTTCAAAAGCTTTGTTTAACTTCTCCCACGCCTCTTTTGCAGTTGTGGTTTCTTGAATATGAACGAAAATGATTGGATCCACGGACAGAATTATTTTCGATCGTGCTTTCGTCACTTTCTTGGTATCGTTTTCTGTACCAAGAACACATTCCCACATATCCTCGTGTTCGAGATAAGACTGCATGGCAAATTTCCATGTTGAGAAGTTCTCACGACCTTTCAACTTCTCGATTTGAAAATTTGAACTTGAACTTGTCATTTTCTCTGGAAAGTTTCTTCTCGGCAAAATAATTTCAGCACTCTGCTGGGCCCATAACCTGATGGAATCTTAACAGCAGCAATGGTTATTTAAGTAGAAGATAAACTTTTATAATGAAATAAATAAAGTACTGTGACAAGTTTTATATCTGTCTTCAACATATCATATGTACATAACTACCAAAACAATAATCTACTATCTAGATATGAAAATATAAATTCTGCTTTCCAACAATAACAAAAAGGTGGAAGCTATAAACAGAGTAGAGAAACTCGCATACCTTGCATGATTGGAATAGATGGAACGAAGTGGAGGAAGCATTTTCACAGATAGCCAAGTGTGAGAACTCGAGCTCATGATATCGTAATCCAGTTACCGGGAGTAAAAGGTGAAGCAAAGAATAAAAAAACCCCAATCGAAATATGGAGTTTATTCATAACAGATGCAATGTTAAAAAATATTATCACTCACGCCAACAAAAATATCGTGTCAAAAAATTATCCTGAACAGCGAGAATGACAGATATCGATGAACTAAAAGCATTTCTGGGGCTTTTATATCTTGGCGGTGTAGTGAAACCCAATTTTCAAAATACCGCTGATTTATTCAGATCAGACGGTAAGGGTTTAGAAATATGTAGGTTGGCAATGTCCTTAGAGAGGTGTAAATTTTTGCTCCGGAACATTCGTCTGGACGATAAAGAAACAAGATCCAGAAGACAATAATATGATAAATTAGCAGCGATCAGAGATTTTTTTGAAGATTTCAATAATAACCTACCAAAATACTTCTCCCTTTCACGTATACAACAATCGATGAAATGTTATGGGCATTCAGAGGACGATGTAGTTTTCGAGTGTACATACCATCGAAACCCAACAAATATGGACTGAAAGGCTATTCATTAGTAGATGCAAAAATGTTTTATACGTCGAAAATAGACATTTATGTTGGTGCCATTTTATGTAAATACATCAAACATGTGTCTGGTGTCAAGTCAATTTCTGGATCTAAACGTAATCTCACAACAGACAACTTCTTTCAAGTATCCCATTGGCATATACTCTCCTCCAAGAACATAAACTGACGCTTCATATCCACTTTAAGAAAATATAATTATTTTTCATATTTAATATTTTCTGATGTTTTGTAAATAACAACATTATTTTTGTTACCAAAGAAACTGTTTCAATTTTTAGTTCTACACATTTTCAGAATATTATATTTTTTATGGCCCATTTTGTTTGTTATTTAATAATTTCATTAACAAAACATTTTGCAAATGTAATTTATCCATTTGTCTTTTAAATACCTTACCTAATATGATAAAATTTTAATTAAGACTTTTTTCAATTATTATTTTTTTCTTAGTCGGTATCAGAAATATATGTTAGCTTTCTTGTTTAAATTAATCATAATAGGTTGATTCATCGTACCACAAATCTTAATGTAACTGGACTAACGGGAATAGGGACAAAGGAATTAAAACTATTTCTTTGGCGCTGACGTTTCGGAATCTATGTTTGTTCCTTTTTCAAAGCTGGAAACACACAGTTTGCGATAAACATTATTGAAAAAAATTATCTACATCTATAACATACCTTTAGGCCCGGTATTTTCACCTCCGGTTATACTAGGAATAAATTAACCAATGGTTAGAATGTACTTTTGCTTATCAATAAACGTTAAACAAAAGCATATTCTAACCGTTGGTTAATTTATCACTAGTATAACCGGAGGTGAAAATACATGGCCTGAAAGTCAAGTTTTTCCTATGATGGCTACACCATACGTAAAAATGTTGAATAATGAGCATTGATACAGGCTGTAGTCGACAAATTAAAATAGCACAACGTGAGACTAACCATCCCAATGCAAAACAAAAAAGTACGAACACAGCAATAACACCTTGTTCGCAGTGACCACCACAACAACTTTTTTTTTGAGGATCCTCAGCGAGATGTTTTTCAGTATATAAACAGGGGGGGCTACAACTAATGGATATATTGACATTCTATAATATTATATTATTGTAAACTCTTTTTTTTAATGGTTTTAAAATATGTGTGGACATTTTTGTGAGGTTCTGGATATCCGTTTTAAGATTTACACAATCACTGTTTAAATTGATTTGTATCATTTCACTCAACAATCATTTTGAGTGGTTGTTCTCTCTTTCTACAATTTTAACAGCATCAAAATTAAAATTGCAACCAGATTCAAAATGGTGCAGGGCAAGTGCCGTTTTTCCTTTTGATCACTTCATAACAGTCGTATTTATGTTGATAAACTATATCTTTTATATACTGCTTAGTCTGTCCATTTTGAATCTGGTTGCAATTTTAATTTTGGTGCTGTTAAAATTTCAGAAGGAGAGAACGACCACTCAAAAAGATTGTTGAGTGAAATGATACAAATAAATTTAAACAGTGATTGTGTAAATCTCAAAACGAATACCCAGAGCCTCACAAAAATGTACACACATATTTTAGAACGATAAAAAAAGGGATTACAATAATATAATATTATAGAATGTCAATATATACATTAGTTGTAGGCCCCCCTGTTTATATACTGAAAAACATCTCACTGAGGATCCACAAAAAAAGATCAGTTGTTGTGGTGGTCACTGCGAACAAGGTGTTATTGCTGTGTTCGTACTTATTTGTTTTACATTGGGATGGTTAGTCTCACGTTTGTTGTTGCCCATTATTCAACATTTTTATGTATGGTGTAAACTTGACTTTAAAGGTATGTTATAGATGTAGACAATTTTTTCAATAATGTTTATCGCAAACTGGTTTTTTTAGCAACAATTTTTTTAGAACAAGGAACAAAAATAGATTCCGAAACGTCAGCGCCAAAGAAATAGTTTCAATTCCTTTGTCCCTATTTCCATTAGTCCAGTTGAATTAATCAAGTTAGCTACGGAAGGTTAGAAAGGGTTATATCTGATCAAGAGTTTGCTAATACCAGGACGCATTCTCAGAAAAAAAGGTGGATTGCATATAAAGAGGTCAAAGAGAATTTTTCAGGCAATAAGAAAAATCCTTAATACAAAAATATCGTCAGACGAATGCTGAAAGCATTTCAATCTTTAGGTTGCCTGATGAGTTTAAGATGCATTTCCTCCAATCCCATATTGACTACTTTCCTGAAAACTTGGGAAATGAACCAAGAGGAGTCTCACAGGAAAGAAGAAACGATTTTAGTGTTCGTTCAAAATTGATTTTCATGTAAAATTTGTAATTAAAAATTAATTTTCTAAATTTATTTTCATTTATTTTGAAGTATTGCCTTATTAACATAGTTTCCTAAATTGTCAAGAAACGTGATGTACTATGACAAAACGAAGGTCATTTGCAGATTCAGCGTACAGAAAAATTCAAAGAATATGTGTAATAACCAAAACAGCTCTCAATATTGAAAAGGGGAACATTTTCAATTGAATATAGAATAGAAAGATTTTTCTGTGAATTGAAAAATCCACGATAAAAATAAAGTTATTTTTTGTGAATGTCTAACAGAAAACAACTACTTCCACATCTGATTTTATGAACATCCTGTTCAAATTTTCAACAAATCAAACTCTTAATAGTTATTTAATCAACTAGTGTATTGATGGTGCCGATTAATGATCGAGATATTTTCGAGATCATTAATCGCCATTTCAATATAAGAGTAGATTACATATTTTTCCAACGACCTCGTTCCTGGGGTCAACGTGAAATTTTCGATATCGATTTGCTTCAACTAGGAGAAAACTTACAATATTTTGATTTTAAAATACAAATTTGACAGTGCGAAGGTAATATGATTTGACATTTGAATTCGTGTATGTTTAGTTGCCTATACCACAATGATAGAGAAATCGACCATTAATAGGTCATTAATGGTCGATTTCGGTTATGTTTGACTGCATATATCACAATTATGCATTAATAGAGAAATTAAACGTTAATAGGGGTCATCAACGATCGATTTCGTGTAGATTAAACAGACTCATTAATACGAGGTCGCTGAAAAAAAAATTATGCAGACCTGTTATTTTTTCTGAAAAATAACAGCAAGGGGCCAGTACATACTTCGGCCGATATGATATAAAAATTTGCATCTTATTGGAACTATAGAGCTGTGACAGCTGGCCGCTTTATTCTTTTTCTGTCCAATAAAAATAAAATTATGTAGATGAATTATGTGTCTCTTGTTAGATTATTCTGCAGACAAATCATTCATATGAGGTAATGAGCATTTGAAAACAGAGGGGGTGGAGGTAGGTGAGCGAGCACTTTTCCTCTCTTAATTTTAAACAAACGTTCCGTTCATAACGGTTTGTTTGCAATAATGTATCGTCCGTAGTGAGAGACATAAATGTAGTCGTAGAAAAAGTATAGTGTTTCACTCGACGAAAATCATTTTCTGAATCGAAAGAACGCCGCGGTTGATAAACTATTCTCTCACTTGCAGAAAATATTATTTTCGCCACGCGTAAAACGATATACTGTTACTTGCTCATCATAATCTTTACTCACCTTCTGATTTTTTACTCATAATCTGATAGGCAACCCCAGAAGCACCAGCACTTTGACCAAAAATAGTGACTTTCTTTGGATCACCTCCGAAATATCTGATATTTTCTTGAACCCACTTGAGTCCCATCTGTTGGTCTTTCAGCCCATAATTTCCAGGAATGGCTGTATCTCCCGTTGATAGGAAACCTACAATGCAAAAGATATTTCTCAGGAAATTTGTTCGAAGAAGAAGTCCATTTGGGTAGGGATTGGGCCCAGCCATTGGACAATCTTGGCCAAAACTAATTTCTATTCCAAACAGGCTGGTTCTGGGTTGATTATTCAGATTTTCACTACGCTAAATGCAAATCCGCAATTCATTGGATTCAGACAATGATTGTTGCGTGATACGTAAGTAATTTGCAAAAAATATGCTCTATTATTCGAACGGCTATAAAACCCTCGAAGCTGTCGCGTTGTTTTTCTACCAGGGTAATTGTCAGATTATGCACAGATCTCGTTATTATTACGGTGTAGTCTTTGATATACACGCTTTTTAATTCATCGCAGTGTTTATAATGTGTTGAGGGAATATGATAAGGCACATTCATTTTCTGGACCGAATACAAATCAAATCCGAAAAAAAAAACTATCGATACTGTGGAAAAAGTTCACAACAGCCAGCCATAAGACGCCATTCCTCGATTCCTCGCGTGATGAAGAAAATAAAATCAATCCAGTATCTAAAAATCTATATTATCAAAAATATATTGATCGTACCTATCGAAAAAATTCAAATCAAATTCATGAATATATTGTTCAGTAAGTTCCACCGAAATAGGGTACGGTGGAGCAGGTTGTTATAGGGGCAAGTTGTTACATTGCAAATAAATTCCTTATTTCTCCTTGCAACGCCCTCTGCTTGGCAGAGGTGACACAATTAGTCAAGTTCGACACTATTAAGTTTGAAATGTATAGCTAGGACACAAACAAAATAATTGCGTGTCATTGTTTTACCGCGTGTAAAGTGAATCAGCTACTTTTGTAATAATCGAGTGAGTAATCCATTGATATATTGATATTGGTTGATGACTATCAATATTTGTCTCACATTTCGTCTGTTTATTTTTTGGTTATAACTCAACGATTCACAGAAAACATGACATAACCACAATCATTACCTACGAGATTAGTTGTTACAAACAACGTGGGGCACGTTGTTACTTGTAACAACCTGCCTCCGTTAATGAGAGCTGATTGAACCATGAGTTTCAAAGAGCTGTGTATTATTTCAGTGAAAATGGTGAGGAAATATAAGAAGAAGATGGATAGAGGAAACATACCCCTCCCGGTTTTTGAACAGGCTGCTCATGAAATCGCGGAAAAACGAATATCGATTGGATATGCGGCGAATAGATTTATCTCGAAAAGAAACGTGCATATCTTGATGGTGCCAGAATATCTATAGGCTACGCGCACATTCCAGATTTTTTCTGATCAACAAGAAATCGAACTACGCTGAACAAGCTGCGGGGGTGTATTATAAACTCACCATGGAAGACCTACGAAAACTAGCTTTCAATTTAGCTATTGCCAATTAAATCAATGTTGACGATGCATGGAAGTGGAGTGAAATGGCTTCGAAAGATTGGCTATTGGAGTTCCTCAAAAGGCATCCAAATTTGTCAATTCGCGTACCAGAAGCTGCTAGCTTTTCTAGAACTACTGCGTTCAATCGCCATAACGTGGGTTTGTTTTGATTATTTTTATGTTCAAAATCAATGACATTTACAACGTGGATGAAACTGGGCTCAGCAAGATCCAAAAACTATCAAAAATCATTGCCAAGAAAGAAACGAAGCAAGCTGGAGCAATTACTTCAGGAGTACGGGAACAATTAATAGCCATGTGCTTGGCAATAAATGCAAGTGGAAATACTGTCCCACCAATGTTAATATTCCCAACGAAAAAATTCTAGGAGTTCATGATTGCAAATGCACCTTCCGGCTCTGTAGGGCTTCACCCTCTGGCTGGATAACATGTGAAATATTCTTGGAGTTAATGAAACATCGTGCTGCATTCACTCGAAGTTCTAAAGACAAGCCTATTTTACTCCTACTGGACAACCATGAGTCGCACCTGTCTATCTAAGTACTGAATCACTGTAAGGAAAATGGAATAGTACTTCTGAGTTTCCCACCACATACTTCTCATCGGCTACAACCCCTGTATGGGACGGTGTACGGTCCCCTCAAGAGATATAGTGTTCATGCTGATGGATGACTCAAATCGCATCCAGAAATCCCGATGACTATCTACGATATTCCAACAGTATTGAAAGAAGCACTGCCTCATGCCACTACACCAGCGAACAATTAGAATAGATTCGTAGTTACAGGTATTTGGCCATTCAATAGAGAAATATTTCAAGATGATGAATTTTCACCTTCAGAAGTTACCAACAGAGAAGTAGATAACTCATCAGTAGACCCATCAACTAGAAATCAGATGAGTGAAGAAGCATCGGGAATTCGTCATTCGACACCATCACCTCAGCCTTGCTGTTCTAGTTCCAAAGATTTCGTTCCCAAACAAACTTTCGATATGACACCTCAACAGTTGAAACCAATTCCGAGATGGTCAGAGAAATACGAAAATTAATCGCCGGAAATGTAGATCTGCTGTAATAACTGGTACACCAATAAAGGCTGATCGAAGCAGAAGCTGCTACACGGCAAGAAAGAAAGCGAACGGGAAAAACTGTTTCGTGGAATATTACTAACAATAACAACAAGAGATTGGAAAAAAGTCGGACTCTGAAGAAGATGGTGATGAGCTGTGCCCGGTCTGTTTGATGGCTTACTCCCAATCAAAATTTGAAGATTGGATTCAGTGTACCATTTGCAAAAGATGGGCATACATGTTCTGCGTTAATGATGACGTTTGTTTTGTTTGCGTAAATGTACATCTAACAGTGACTAGTTGTAAGGTTATTTATGTTTTTATTGTTTTTTGAGACATTCAATTAATAATTGTTATTTCGTACTCCAAATATGTTTTTATAATCAAATAAAGTTTATTTTCTAACATAAGTACATTGTAACAACTAACCCTTCATGGTGTAACAACTTTCCCCACAGTGGGGCACACCGGTACATTTTGCATCAGTGTCTTGGAATATCAATAACGTTTTTATGCATGTAATGAATTACGGATGTGTAGTTCAAGTAGAAATATTACTGAACACTTGGGTGGATACATTTTTTAAATTCGATGCTTGAGTATTATAGAAAGAACGTTGAAACTGTAAGAACCTGCTCACCATCCCCTAAGTCATGTTATTTTCCTGCACAAAACTCTGAATAAGGCATACATTTTGACTGTATAGTCTTTCAATATAAACTCTCACTCTACCCTCAACTCTTTATTTTACTCACCGCTCTCTCTCTTGAACAATCATACAGTGAGGTCCGTAAGTAAAAGACTAATCTATTTTCTACGTAATTTACAATTTATGAGTAAAATCCTGAAACACGTAAATTTTTTATTCTAAAAATAAATTTTTGAAAAATAATTTTATAGCCTTGGAGTAAAAGCAAAAAATTTGAATAGAACGAGGGTGCGCGTGATAGCTCATTTTAAATGGTTTTCAATTCTAAATCCAGCAATATAAGGTTTTTTGAATTTTGTATATTCTCCATAAAAAAATGATTTGTTTTGAATTTCTTTGAAATGTATACAATCAAATGTATCCTATACTATGCCTGTGTGCCAAATATCTGTCAAATCTGACTTTTTTAACTGATTTTGTGTTATAAATATTCAATTTAAATGTATCGTTTTTTCTGATACCCAGATGGAAAATACCCAACAAAAAGAAAGAAGTAAGTAGGTTTTTTTACATGTCAGAAAAAATCATACATTTAAATTTCTTTATGTTTTACATCTGTACAAACTTATTATATAAATTATATAGATTTTCGTCGACAGAAATGTATTGAAGCCCTAGTGAATGCGATGCCTCTCTTGCGTCAATGTTACGAATTATTTCTGGTGAGTACTCTCTTTTGGAAAACATTCTTCTTTGCCTCATTCATCTTTATGAGTTCTTAATTAAGACTGAAATATGAAATTAAATAACTAATGCAAATTTTCAATTTCAGATTTTTTCTTTTTAGAATATCTATCAGATGTAGTTCTATGTACAGCGTGCCTTTAGCCAGGGAAGTAGTTGTTTTCTGTTGGAGATTCACCGAAGAATCGACTACCAGAAAACAATCCGACAACCCATCCAACCATGTACGACCTGCCACCCCTTGGCCCCCTTCAAGCAGTCGAGACCGGGGAGAATATTTAACCAACATGATATAAAAAATTATTATTTTTTTTTTACTTTCTAAATATTCACTTTACAATAATTATTGTCATTTATAGTTCATACCCAGACGTTGTGGTACAAACAATAACTAACTTTATTATGATAACACGTTACAGATAACTTTGACCTTGTTATGATAACCTTATACACGTTTTTAGCGTACAAGGATATCACGTTCTGGTCAGTGAACGAAGGTATATATACCCAACACAGAATGAATTAAATTATTATCATCCAAAAAATGGTGGTTTTAATTTCATTGACCTAACAGGGCACCATTCCATTAGTCCCTCACACTCACAATAGGGCAATCCCATATTGCCGCTTACAATCCTAAAAGGACGACACAAACTCCCTTTAACCTATATTTAACCCTTTGAAGATTTTGTTGCTAAATTTTGGTTGTGATATATTTGGGAACTCATTTTTTTTTATTCCTACAAAAATAAACCCGCATCAACTGCAATGAGTTATTAGCAGAGGGAGACAAAACACGAATTGAAAAAAAAAGAATAAGATTTTACAATAATGTCTTCAAGGAATTTTAGCACTTTCTGTAGATCACTGTTGAGGATTGTTTTGATGTTGTCGCCCAGGTTGTTTGATCTCCTTTCTTCGTTATATAATGGACACTCCACCAAGAGGTGTTCTACTGTGAGTTTGGTAGCGTAGTTGTTACAGATGGGGGAAGGATCCTTTTGCAGGATATGTTGGTGAGCTAGGAGTGTATGACCTAATCGGAGGCGGTTGATAATGACTTGGTCTCTCCTTCTCGTGGGTAGTGATAACTTCTCATTTCTTTGATTTCTTTGAGTTTGCTTGTAGTTTCAGTCCAGGTTGATTGCCAGGTGTTGATAATGAAATTTTGAATTCATGACTTGTGGTCCGAGGATGGAAACTTGCTTTGAAAAAGTGTGTCCCCATCAGAAACTGCTTTATAGGCTAGGGCTTCAGCTTTTTCATTTCCTTTAATCCCTACGTGAGAAGGTACCCATAACAAAATACAATATTTTTCCCTTGGAACTGTAATTGGTGAAGAAACTGTTCAATTGATAGGAGATTTGGATGAGATAGATATAACTGTTTTCGTCCATAAATTGCACTTAGAGAGTCTGTGATTATAATGAAGTTATTTCTGGGATCTTCTCGACACACTCTGAGTGATTCCAGTATGGCTGTAGTTTCTCCTGTGAAGATGCTGCATTTTTGTGGAAGGCATGGTGAAGCTGTTGTCCCCGCAGTGTAAGCTGCCGCATGTCCTTGTGAGGTCTTAGATGCGTCGGTGAAAATTTGGTGAAAGTGAGGGTATTTGGAGATGGATTATTTGAATGATGTGAGGGTTTGTGGAGTTTTTGGGGTGAATTGTTAGGGACGTGTCGATTTCAGGTAATTTGATTTTTCAAGGGGGGTGATTAGGTTGACTGAAAATTGAGTAGTTGAATTGTCCAATGTCATAACCACTGCATCTTATTCTTTCCCGGAATGGGATACATTTGATGCGTTTGCTGTCGTAGAAGTCCTGACGTACTACACTCGTTTTAAAAATGATCGGAAAAATGAAATTACTTTTGTTTGATGAAATTCTGGTTGCTTAGAACAGGCCCAGCAGATGGCGACGTAAGTTCAGTGGAGGTTCACTGGCAGCAGCTTGCAGACTAGTAATAGGAGTGGTTCGGAAAGCAACGAGGGCTAGTCTTGATGCTGAGCTTTGAATGGTGTCGAGTTTGCTTAACAAAGTTATATTTACGGTGTTTTTTTCAGTGCATTACCCACTCAGATAGTAAAGCAAGGAATTATTTTGTTATAGCGGGTTTCTACGGAGGAAAACATTCCATCAGGTTTCTTCGCAGGTCTCGTGTCCGAGTGTTGAGAAAAAAATCCATATTTTTCAGTATATGACCCATTTGGAAAGTTAAGCAAGGAATTATTTTGTTATAGCGATATTCTGCGCAGGAAAAAAAAACACATCAAATCAGGTTTCTTCCCTGCTCTCGTGTCCAAGAAATGAGAAAAAAAAAGAAAAAAAATCCATATTTTTCAGTATATGACCCATTTGGAAAGTTAAGCAAGGAATTATTTTGTTATAGCGATATTCCACGCAGGAAAAAGAACACATCACATCCGGTTTCTTCACAGCTCCGACAGTTGGAAAAAAAATTTAATCAATTGTTTTCATTGTATTACCCACTCGATAGTGGCAAGAATTTTTTGTTATAGCGGTTCACGCAGGAAAAGGAACACATTTAATCAGGTTTATTTCTAGCTTCTCGTTTCCGAAAGTTGAGAAAAAACAAATATTGAAAAATTTTTGTTTCATTATTACCCCACTCGGATTGTTAAGCAAGGAATTATTTTGCTATAGCGAGATTCTACGCAGGACATTCCATCGAATTTCTTTCTAGATCTCGTGTCCGAAAATTGAAAAAAAACATATTTGTTTTTCAAATTCTGACCCACTCAGATAGTTGAGTAAGGAATTATTTTGTTGAAGCTGGTTTCTAAGCAGGAAAACGAACACATTCCATCAGGTTTCTTTCCAGCTCTCGTGTACGGTACGGTGTACGAGAATATTTGACGTATCGGTGCCCCATCTGATGTTCGATAATATTTTCAAGATATTGATTCTTTGTTCACAAGACCGTTGTAGGTTTTCGATGTGAGGCTTCCATTTTAGGGCATAATCAAAGGTCAGACCAAGAAAATTTATTTCCTCGACTTTTTCCAAGATGGATCCGTTTAGCGTTAGGTTGATATTGTCTGTATTTTTGGAACGTAGTTCCTTATCGTGCGTTGCGAAAGAGGGCTAGACGGAATAAATTAAGACCAAAATGTGTAACGAGACTTTCGCTATGGTTTTAAGCCGTGCGGCGTGCGCGTGTTTCTCTGTCTGTCTCTCTTTCTCTCTCTCTCTCTCTCTCTCTCATAGAAAGCAAGCCAGTTATTTTCATTTCGTCTTTCTATTGAACAGTGTGGTGTCGCGACGATTATTTTTGTTGAGTGTATACAGGTTTTTTGCACATAATAAATAATAAAAAATAATAACAATAATGAATCCTGACAGTGTTTCTGCACAAGTTCCGGATATTGCTGATGGAGTTAGGTAAGTAGAGATTTTATACAGACAATAATAAATGCTTTGTATTTTTAGCAAGTACGCATTATAACCTCTCTTTACTATTGTGCTAACCAAGTCATACGCGTTATAATCTCTCCATTATTGTGTGTTTAGCAAGTGTACGCGTTAATAAATTTAAAAGCAAATTATATTTTAATATTACAATATCAATGCGTATGTATTTAGCAAGCCGTGCGTGTTCTAACCTATACGCTGTTGTGTTTACGAAGTCGAGAGATATATATATATATTATATATATATATATATATATATATATATATATATACATATATATATAATATATATATATATATATACACTCTGTTGTGTTTAAAAGTCCCGCGCATCTATGACGTGTACGAAAGAATAGACAGACAGAGTGCATATATATATATATATATATATATGTATGTGTGTGTGTATGTATATGTACAATTTTGTTGCTTTTCATTTCAATAGCGAATCAACTAAAGCATCGACTACTGAGGTACAAACTATAACATCAAGGAAAAAGACACATGCACAAAGATGTAGAGAATATCGTGAGAGAAAGAAATTACAAATACATTTATTCACTGGAAAACACAAAACAGTTTTTATTTTTCTGTAAACCTCAAACCCTCCAATCAAAAATTGGAGAAGAGTTCAAATTTCTCTGAACGCTTTTGATTATAACTTAAAAAAAAATGTATTACAATTCCTTCACTAATTAATCGAAAGGAACTTCGTTCTATCCGGGTGTCCCTTGACACCTCTCAAGTTTTTTTCTCTTTCTGAAGATCATGAAGCGAGTCTTTTCGTTTGAGAGGAGGAATCCTCTTTTGAGAGAACAGTTTTCTATTCCTTGAATGAAATTTTGTAGTTTTTGACTGGCTGAAGAAACATTTTTGCTTTTAGTATATATAACTAGTTCGTCATATAAGTGGCTTTTACGGGAGATCTGAGCTTGCTCAGTATGCTGTTAATGTCTGTTAGGAATAGATAGAACCATGGGGGGTACCATTTTGGAGTGATCGAGGAGAACTTAATATAAGTGTTAAAGTTACTTTTCGTGTCTCATTCAAGGGGATGGTAAAGGAAAAGAATCGGAAATGCATAAAGTTCAGTTTGAGAGAAATCATATGGATGGTGCTAATAAGGGGTAATAATTTGGGAAACATAAAGTCTAGTTCATTTTTTACAAGAAATAATTTGCTTTTTAAGGAGATAGGAAAAGTACTGAAAAAAATCATCTAGAGAAAATTTATTAAAAAAAACTTCGCATTTGTGAAGCCGCAGACAAGCCTCGTTCTGAAGGACAATTGGTGAGTGAAATAGAGAACAGTGCCTTATATTAATCTATTATAGAGACATTCTATAATTAATTGTGAAATGTGTCGAAATGTTTTTTCACATTATAAGACTGGTGACAGCAACCCATCTGATATATAACTATTATATGTAATATTCATTCGTATTGAAAAAATAAAAACAGTCTATCGACATACTGGTGACAGCGCGGTGGGATTTTTTTGTCCTATCGTATAGGAAGGAAATATCTTTGATTTTTGTTGAAGCATATGCGGAATAATATATTTGTGGTCGTAGTAAAAGTATAGTGTACAACTAGCATGAAATGTCGATGTTTCACTCGTATCAATCATGCCAATTGCGAGATAAATCATTCCATTTTGATTGTGCGATATAGTATTTCTTCCCGGTCATCTAATCTGAATAGTCAAAAGATTCAAACGTATAAATCCGGATTTCTTCAGCTTGGGACTACCTTCAAGAAATAAATTTGAGCCCTCTTCTTCAGTGCTAAGTAATAATGGGGTCAAAACATACGAAATTCTACCAAAAAGGGGGATATTTTTCAATTGTCAATTGTCCTCACCTAACACTCCCACTCGGTAATTGACGGTAACGACGATAACATCACTTTCTAAAAGATAATGTGGCCCGGCATAGTCGAAATTTGCAGCACCATTCAGAAATCCTCCTCCGAAAATGTGGTACATTACTGGGAGATCTTTACCTGCTGTCGGATACTGAAATTAAAAAAAATGCCCTTCAAAATATATGTTGGTGGATAGGATATTGTTTGAGGGAAAATCCATGAAGATTCTCGTAAATTGTGATGTTTCCACTCACATCAAGGGCTCATATACAAACATAAAATTCACTCAAGAACATTTATTTTTAACATAAGTGAATTCCGTTCAGGTTATTTTTCTGTCGACAATTGTATAGCAACAGTGATAATAATTCCAGTGTTATTTCTCACTTCAAGAACTTTTTGGTGCTCTTGAGTGCTCACTATCGATCATTGCAAATCCACAGAAATAATCAATCATTCCAAAGTCAAGATAAAACTAAGTGTATCTATTTTCGTACGACCATTAGTTCCCTTATCTTATTTACGAAAAAAAAAGGGAACTCCATATCGGTTTTGATTAGGACAGATCGACGCGTGTCATATTGAATTCATAACTAGAATATTTTCAACATCTAATTTTTGGAATGTTAGTCTCTAATAATAATGATAATAATAATATGTCTTTTTTTTCATTATTTACATTCTAACATAACAATAATTTATGGGAGTAGCAACACAAAATAGTAAATAATGAAAGGACGGGGTTCAGCAACTATATAAACATGTCAACTCATACTAAATATACAAACTCAACGGCCTATTAGACGATTCTAGAGAACGGGGCACAGGATTATTTTGAAAATTTGGTTTCATGGGTAATTAGTTTTGCTCTAACGACCTAAAATGTTTTCATTATTATTGCATTTTTCGCTTTGCTATTGCTTTACGATCATTTTTGTATAATATTTCCCTATACCTATATCAAGCGGTTTTCGAGAAATTCATTGATTTCTTTTTTTTTGTGCAAAACATAGCTTCAATTATATGTTTATTGCTGCGGTAGTTGGACTCGTACAGAGCTGAAATTATGGGTGTAGTTTACTAATGTTCTGTGCATTAGTTATGTCTAAGGAAATTCGTTCTCCATTTATACAGAGTCTTTAAAAAATTGTGATTTCAGAAAAAAAAATGGTGAAAACTACATTTTATTAAATGGAACACCCTGTATATTATCAAATATCCTGAAAGACAATTGAAGTTCGTTTCAAATGATGTATCATGTTCCTTTCAAATGATGTATCATGTTCCTATACCTAAATAGTCTGGTTTCCGAAATAAAAGCAAGTTTCAATAAAAATTGGATTATTTTGCCATATTTTGTATTAAATTGCATGGAATACGTCATTATGAAAATTCGAAAATTAGTGCATCAATTATATGAACTTTGCGCGTTCATTACCAAAAATTTGATCGGAAAAGAATCAAAATGGAAGGCTATAACTATTCTAACGAAGTTTTTATGAAATTAGTTATCTTCATGGTCAATGTGATCAAATTATAGAGGCTAACATGCAGAAGGTTCTGTAGTGTATTGAAGTGTATAAATAATAAGATGAACTTATTGTACAAAGAATGATTGATATACAGGGTATTCCAAACTCGATGGCCTATTGGATGTTTCTGGAGATCTGAGATATAAATACTCGAAATTTATTATCCCACGATAAGATATTGTGATCTAGCTCTTAAAAATATTTTCACGGTTGCAGTGTTGCCACGTGTACTTGAAACTAATATCACCTTTCGAATTTCAAATGAAACATTCTGTTTTTGGATTCTACTGACAAATACAAATAACTTTTACTGAACATGTCGTATACCTATCTCTACCGTTTATTTAATATTGATTTTTTTGTAATTGTTCTGCTACTAAGCTTAAACCAACTTGAATTTAAATACCTCCTTATCTGTTACCCACACAGGACTCAAATTCTACTTTCACCCAGAAAATATTGTGTAATTTCAGTAACATCGAATGATTTGATCATATTTTAAATAAGGTATCTGAAAAACATATTCTTGTAGGTGATTAGGAAACACGGCCATAAGTCATTTTATTTAAATGGGACCACCTGTATATTATGCCATATTCGGATATTCCCTTGGGAACAATCTCACGTGTGTATTTTTGCACACCATATCCTAATGTATAAATTATTAGTTGTAGATACGAAGGTACTCAGTTTTCATTACATCGAAAGATCTTGAATAAAGTCCCAAAGTGAAGCAGAACCCGCAGTTTTCTTTATAAGAAAAAACCTTGAAACCATCGCACTTTTAAAGATACAGCTGGAACTTGAATTTTTCTCTAACTCTCAGTGCAGTTCAGTTTTGGCATGGATTAATTAAAAAAATATCCAAGGAAAATTTGGAAATAGATATGTCATACTCGAAAAAAAAGACAGATTAGGGAATAGAATCTGAAACTGATACTAATGGACGTTTTCTCGAGTATAACCTAAAACCTATTTCCAAATTTTCCTGAGATATTTTTTAAATTAATCTTTGCTAAAACTGAATTGCATCATCCGAGAGTCAGAAAACAACCCAAGTTTCAGCTCTATCACCAAAAGCATGAACATTTTGAAGCGAATCATTCCAGATTGATTTGATTTTTCAATCAGATCATTTCAATTGGGTAATATCACCTATTTCGATTTGTTATACTGGGAAATAAAAATGGTAGTAGTGTGCCGTGACCAGAAAAGAGCAAGACAATCTTTTAGTTTGACAAGCAGTGATTTTCATGGTGTTTCTGTCAAAATGGATAATAATACATATTTAAATGGAAATATTTTAAATTTGTATAGAAACTTACTTTTATTTCAGAAACCAGACTATTTAGGTATAGGAAGATGATACATCATTTGGAAGGAACTTCAGGATAATCGATAATATACAGGGTGTTCCATTTAAAAAAAAATACTTTTCACCATTTTTGTATCCATTGGAAAAATAAAATTTTTCGAACGACCCTGTATAATGGAGAACGAATTCCCTTAGACATAACTAAAGCACAGAACATCAGTAAAGCCCAAAATTTCAGCTTTGTACTAGTCCAAATACCGCAGTAATAAACATTTAATTGAAGCAATGTTTTGCACGAAAAATAAGGAAATCAATTATTTTTCGAAAACCGCTTGAGATAGGTATAGGGAAGTATGATACAAAAATTATCGTGAAGCAAAATGCAATAATATATAGCTTGTCTCATTTGAAATATCAAAGTTGTTGCTACTTTTCTGTATAAGCAGCAACGCCGCAGCGCTGGAAATATTCTAGATCGATAGAGCAGAACGAATTACCCTAAAAACAAAATTTTCAAAATTATCCTGTGTCCCGTTCTCCAGAAACGTCTAATAGGCCATCGAGTTTGAGACACCTGTATACAACTTAAAACTATACACAAATTATAAGTTTCTTCCTGTTTTCCACACACTTTCAAAAGCAACTTTTCTTATTCTACATTATGAAACTTATTTTATATACAGCTTATATTTCTATACTTAATATTATTTATACAAATTGATTATAAATTCTTAATCAACCATTTTCTGTTCTCAGATTTGATATTTTATCATTTTTTTATCAGAAATTATTTGACATGTACCTGTCATGTTCCCTTGAGTTTCTAAGTTAGCATACAGGATGTTCTGGCATATATATAATTTTTATCTGTTTGAATTCTAAGATTTTGTTTGTAGATATTGATGTCTATTCTTTTTATAGTTTGTGCAATCTAAATGGATAGTTGGAAACCTATTGATGTCGATAGAAAAGCTCCTCTACTGAACTCTTTGATGAGTTGTGCCAAACATAGATGGTAAAAGGTTTCAGAAATGCAAAGTGCACAGAAAAATTGTAAAACCGCCATAGCAGGTTTTCATGTGATATATAAGTATCATTTTATCAAATTTGTATTCTTTCAATAGTTAACATATATTTGATATCATAACAATATATATATATATATATATATATATATATATATATATATATATATATATTTTCTTAGAGAGTTAAGGATGAATTAATTGTACTTACTTGTGGTGTATATACGTTCAGGTACAAACAATCTTCATTTTCGTAACTACTTATATTGGCGTTGTAACTATTGCCAAATTGCCAGCAAGATTTGTCATTATAAGTTGCATCCAGTATACCTTCCCATTTATCAGGAGATTGCGGTTCCTTAAAAAAATAAAAATATATTATAGGAATCATTGTTGATGAATAATAATTTCACCATTTGAAGATAATAGAAATGTGAATAATGAGGAATAAGACCCCTTTGAGGAACTGTAGGACCTTGACGTTGGTGGGGGGACTCCTTCGGTGATTCAGAGGGCGATACCTGGTAGGGTCAGCCATGCCGGTCCCGAAATGAAGCATAACAATCGAGAGGAAAATGATATACATTCAGAGTCTGAAGATCAAGATCTCATGAGAATACATATTAGATTCAGATGATATTCCTTCACTGTTGAAATCAACTAGCGGTTTACGTAGACCTCCGAATACCCTCCACGAGGGGTAGACGAAAAAATAAATAAACCTGAAGCATGAAGTAACATAATGGAAAAACGCATACACATTGAAAAAATACCATCATTTTTTCAATGGAAAATTACCACGGAGTTAAACTTCCCTTCCCAGATTTGACCCTGAAACCAAACGTGGTCTAATTCAGGAAAGAAGTCACTCCATACAGACGAGCCATAGGAGGTGTAGCTATTCTTCCGAATGAAAATATCTCATCAAACCTGGTATCGATCAAATCCAACATCCAAACAATTCTATCTACATATCCTACCCATTCTCAATGACCATCGGCAACACCTACTTGCCTGACATAAATTGAAATCCTGAATAACTGAGTGCTTATGCTTTCCCAAATATCAATCCCCGTTAGTTTTGAAGTTAGAGTCTAGGAAATAGGGATTTTTCACATTTTGTTTATGATGGTGTCCTCAACATTCGTACAAATTTTTAGCTTGTTGCGAATATTAGTAAGCTCACACTATTTTTCGAGCTAACTTGACCGGACTACATCATTATTCCAAAGTCGATTCGATTCATTAACCTAACCTTTGTGATGCTTCAAACAAAAATGTTTTATCTTCCGAGAAAAATTGTGTCTATAGTCAATTCAATTGAAAGACAAGTAGCATCAAAACAAATGCACGCCGTCAGTGCGCGATTTAAATCGGAGATCTGAAATAGCAAGGGTGCATTCAGAACCATACATGTATACCATTTTTCTAAATTACTCCCAATTTGAGTTTTGGTGTAGGGGAAAAATGAAACACCGGACCCTGCACCATCAACAAATTATACCACTCAACCAAACGATTGAACTATAATAAACGGAAATATATCAAGTCAACATTCAGGACATATGCATTATCGCAAGTCTGTACCGGTTCGAAACTCCACCGAAGGCGTGCCTTCTGGTCTAATCTGCCTGACAAATAGCGGCGCGACTTTCTTCAATCACGTGCGCTGCACGTCTCAATCATTGTTGTCGTGACGCTTTTCTTTATTTTGAATGGACTATATAGTCTAAGAGCCAGTGGGAGATCGACCTTCACCGATCTGATAACTCGATGAGACATATTTTTTATCAAATATAATTTATAAACAAATATGCCTATGATAACTTGCCTATCGAAAAGTGTTCATAGCTATTTTTAATTGAATTAATTTTAATCAATTTTCTTTCATCACCTTCACTCTTTTGATAACCGAATGAGTTTCACCTCAACTGATAGTTTTTAACACACAGAATATGCCTAGGTAGGCTTGCCTACTTATTTCTGTGCATGGCTACCTGGCAAGCAGATGTGAACAGGTAAGTCAATATAGGTAACTACACCGATCTGTTAACCAATCGAAATTGATAGCATAGGTAAGATGATTTAATTACAAAACCAATCGTATAGGCTTGCCTGCAAAAAATCGTATATAAAATATTATTGCCAAGCTATAAAGTTTCAGAATTTTAGCTATTTGATAGGTGCGAGAGAGAAAGTAGAGCGTCCGAGGTCCGTGTGATAGAACAGGACACAACATAGCAGCTGCACGCTACCTGACCGTTGAATGTATCCGAGTGCGCATGCTCGTGTACATGTGAGTGACAGTGACAGCATTTATTTACACTCGACAGTAATTTTGAACTCTAATTTATTATAACTCTAATTTCGATCACAATTTTTGTATTATTTCACACTATATATACTTACAGCTATGAAATAATCAAAAATAAATAATTTAATATATTAATAAATAAAAAAAAATAAAAATTCAACAATTTTTTTTCATTTTAAAGCTAAATTATAAAATTTAAAAATGATAAAAAAATCTATATTTTTTATTTAAAATTAAATAAAGAATAATTTATTTATTATTTAAAATCAAATAAATGCCGTAGAGCGGGAAAGAATAAGTGTTACTTTTAAAATTTCAGTATAATAAATAAAAAAAAATCATCAATCTAGAAAAAAAAATGTAATACATTTATGTTGTTGAAAGCGTTTATTACAAAGCATATGAAAGAGTTCAAAATTACTCTCGTGGGTAAATAAATGCTATCACTGTCACTCACATGTACACGAGCATGCGCACTCGGATACATTCAACGGTCAGGTAGCGTGCAGCTGCTATGTTGTGTCCTGTTCTATCACACGGACCTCGGACGCTCTACTTTCTCTCTCGCACCTATCAAATAGCTAAAATTCTAAAACTTTATAGCTTGGCAATAATATTTTATATACGATTTTTTGCAGGCAAGCCTATACGATTGGTTTTGTAATTAAATTATCTTACCTATGATATCAATTTCGATTGGTTAACAGATCGGTGTAGTTACCTATATTGACTTACCTGTTCACATCTGCTTGCCAGGTAGCCATGCACAGAAATAAGTAGGCAAGCCTACCTAGGCATATTCTGTGTGTTAAAAACTATCAGTTGAGGTGAAACTCATTCGGTTATCAAAAGAGTGAAGGTGATGAAAGAAAATTGATTGAAATTAATTCAATTAAAAATAGCTATGAACACTTTTCGATAGGCAAGTTATCATGGGCAAATTTGTTATAAATTATATTTGATAAAAAATATGTCTCATCAGATCGGTGAAGGTCGACCTCCCACGGTCTCCTCTACTAATAGTATATGATGAGTTCTCACTTACCCTGAAACGAAATTCTCCAACTGGTGGTTTAGCGAAGGGGATTTGTTGGAAGGCATAAAATGAAATACCTCTTTGGGAATATTCCTGTCTTCCACGTAGTGTTCCTTGGGGTATTGTAACCAGAATATCTTCTGCCACCTGTTAAATAATGAATGATAAGATATTTTCGTAAATGGAGTATTGGTACTGAACATACAAGTAGGGTGGTGCAGACACATAGCTCAGAACTGGATGACAATGTAATATTAATTCGCTTCATTGACTGTCTGTCTGTTTGTTTGTCTGTTCGATACAAATTTTGCAAGGTTTCAGATCTTCAAGAAAATAACAATCAAACATATTGATATATTATTGGTAGGTAGGTATAACAATTTTCTATTTCAGATATAATAAGCTGAAGAGAAACTGAAATAACTTCTCTTAGCCCCATACAGATTTATAACCCCATACAGATTCCTAACCCCATACAGATTGTCCTGGAAATTTGGGATTTGTGAATTTCTAATAGCGATGAAAATACTTGTGAGATTTAAAAAAAAAGTGGGTCGCATGCAATAGATAACAGTAGGGAGGGTAGGGATTAGCTGTCGTTGAGAAAACACATATCATTTGCAGTGCAATAAAATTGTTATGTGAACTATTCCTGCATCAATTATCATCTATTGCATATGCCCCACGTGTTCCGAGTTAAAACTTAGGGTTAGGTCGCCAAAATCGTACCGGTCCGTAAATCGTACTTTTTTTGTTTATTTTTGTTTTATCAGCTTTTATAAACAATATTATAAGGCTTCTAATAACGTGTGTAAGTAAGCTTATATGACATGAATGAATGTGCATGATTTGTATCTGCATAAAAGTTCTCACTCAACCTTTTATAAATTATATATTAGATGGTTCAATATTAGAGGGCTGAGAACGTTTTATCGGCAATTTGATTTTACCGAATCCCTTTATAAGCAATTTAGTGCCGAACAAAGTTTCATAAGTTGCCAGAATATATAATTTATAAAACTTGAAATGCAATAAGAGGTTCTCTTGTGTTACTTGGGGTACATATTACGGAAATACTTTTCAACACAGGGAGTTATGGTCAACTAAAATATTTATATTTTCATGATACGGTCATAATTTTGAGAAACTTCTAAATACTCATGGAAATATGCAGTCACATTTGAAATAAATACATTGACATTACTCCTGACCCATTCTGCAGAGTCAACCAAGTCAAATATGCACTTCCCAAAGAGGACTTTAAAGAATGTTGGAAGTATTGTATTTGTTCTTTTGTGGCATTTCTTCGAATGCCTACTGAGAGGTACTAATATACAGTCACAAACTGACAACCATCAGGTAAAGTTTAATGTTCGTTACATGTCGTTTAAAAAAGTGTTATTATTCCATGTAAACTTGTATATCTTTTTCTAAGGATATTTGTAGTGGTGAGTACAGTTTTTAGACTTTCTTTAGATCTAATTAGATTAAATATAGTATATAGAATAATACCACAAAAAGAAACAATAAGATTTGTCCGGTTTATATGTTGAAATCTTAATGTATTCATATTATGACAGAGTTTCACAAATCGTACCACTGTTGAGTGTTGTAAATCGTACCGGTACGATTTGGAGGTTTACTAATATTTTATTTATTTATATTATTTCAGCTTAAGATGGCAAGAAGGCAATATGGAAAATGGTCTGTTAATGACATGGAAAAGCAATGGCGGAATATAAAAGCGGAATAATTAATTTAATAAATGTTGCTCAAAAGATGATATTCCTAAACCCCCATTTGAATGACACATAGATGGAAAAGTCGAAAGATGTGAAACGGAAAGATAAAAACAAAGCAAAGGAAAACCAAACAAAATTTTTTAAAAAATAAGGTGAAAAGAAGAGTTAATAGTCGACTACCTGCTATTCCTGCCCCATTTTGAAAATGACTAGTTAAACATATTTTGGAATTTGAAGAGTGTAAGGAAACTTGCTCGTGACTTAATGGAGGCTAATTCACATATAAATTGGCTGGAAAAAATTGGTATTATCGTTTTATGTCCAGACATCCCAAATTGTCTTTGAGACAACCTTGAAATACATCGTTGTAATGGTTTTAATAGAGAAAATGTGTAGGATTTTTTTTATTTATTGTTGATAAACATAAAATTGACAGTCAACGTATTTATAATGTTGATGGCTTCTCCAGAGTAAAAAAAAAATCTCCAAAAGTTATAGCAAAGCGTGGAAAACATCAAGTTGGATTCATAGCAAGTGGAGAAAGAAGCGTGAACACAACAATCATGTGCTGTTGTAACGCAACTGGAAACTCTGTTCCTCCAATGACTGTTTTCAAAAGAGTCCATATGCATCCAGCTTAAAAAAATGGCGCTTTTCCAAATATCCTCACAGAAGGTAATGAAACTGGGTACATAAACTCAGATTTGTTTTTGAAGTGGCAAAAACGTTTCATTCAATTTGTGAAACCAACAGAAAAATCAAAAAGTCTGCTTCTCCTAGATGGCACATTCAAAAAACCTTGCAGCTATAAATCTAGCAAGGCAAAATATTATCCTAATACTCCAGCTTCCCGGACACAACACATAGACGTGGGAGTTTTCAAATTAATGTCCAGTTACAGTCTAATTATGACAAAAGTAGCTTCGTTCTAATCCTGGTGACAACGTTACTCAATTTGAAATGATCCAGCTGTTAACTGAGGCATATGTCCAGGCTGCGACTACAGTGGGTTTCGTGCTAGTGGAGTATGGCCAATTGATAGAAATATGTTTAAGGAATCAGACTTTGTAGTCACTGAAAATTCACGAAGAGAAATGATCGTGGACGATGTTGAAAACTTTGAGGATACCAAAGGGGAAACTGTAGTCAACATTGCAAAAAGCTCTGAAAACATACAGCTTATCCCCAATAATACAATTCAAGGAAATATTCTTACAAACAATTAGGCTATAATCACATTAAATCAATTAAGCCCTCTTCGTAAGCCAACAAAAACACAATAAACGCCGTAGCAAAGGAGCTCAGAAGGCTACTGTCATAACATCTAGCCCATACAAAAACGAACTAGAAGAGAAAATTAAAATAAAAAAAATAAAATAAAACTGAAGTTAATAAAAATAAACAAAATGAAAAGAAAGCGTCTGTAAAGAAAAATGGTTTTGTTTAAGAAGGCGATAGAAAAACTTCAGGGAAAATGTTATTATAGAAGATAATGATAATGAGTGGTATTGTTTTTTGGGCTGCGAATCTGTTGTGGAAGAGATGATACAGTGCTCTCTTTGTAAAAAATTGGCACATGAAAAATGCACAGGTTGTTCCAGTACACATTATATATGTGATATATGTGTATATATTTTTCATTCGTTATATTTAAAATCTTTCTTTCGACGTTTTTACTATAATTATAATTGTTTCCATAAAACTAACGTTTTATTTGTAACCTATACATTAAGGAAGCTGATGAATTACAAAATGGGTATTATAACTGGTATTATACTTTATTGTCTATCAAAATAAATGCAATTGACCAAACATTAATTTAATAAAAAGAATTTGCTTCACAAGATTTTATTAAATTATATGAAAATCAAAAAACATAATTGTGCATAATACAGTGGTACGATTTAAAATACCCCAGGTACGATTTAGAAACAACCCATGCCTCCAAATCGTACTGTTTGTAGGGTTACAATAAAAGTGCTGTAACATTAAATTTTGGATATGTATTCAATGGTTATTATTTTTTTCTCTCATATAACACTTCTCTTCAAACAACACAATAATATATGTCAGCAGATAACAACAGATTTGAAGGAAATGAGCAAAATGTACTAAGTGGTACGATTTCGGCGACCTTATACCTTACAAGTATTTTCAAAACTATTAAAAATTCACAATCACAAATTTTCAGGACACTCTGTATGGAGTTAGGAATCTAAATGGGGTTATAGACTAAAAACTTCATAAAATAAAAAATAAAATAATTATATATATATATAGGTATTTATATATATATACAGAGTGGCCACTTTTTTAATGGGATTGTATTGGTAACTTTTAAACCATAAGAGTTAGAAGGTCGGTCAAATGGAGAAATAGTTGCATTTATAGAAGCATTGTCAAGCAGTTCAAACAAATCGAGATTATCAGGGCCGGTTATCGGGATATCATAAGAAAAGTAAATTCTGTCATTTTGATTTTTCTTTTTTTCCCACTTTATTGCGAATATTATCGAAAAATTTCAAGCAAGTTTTTTATTTCACAGTAAATTATTCTCATTTTGACATAATCAGATTCCATATCCAACGTTTCGTACGCTCTGGGCCACCCTCAACCTCATTTTTTTCAATACGGACCTGCATATTTACTGACACTTTTTGAAATAACTTTCAACGCTGAATTCAACGATATATCATACAATGTCATTCAAAGTTGATTTTCAGGTGATTTTGACCCTTATCCAAATTTCTTTGGGTCGGATCTGTATTACATTTAGGTACCTTTAGTTTAATTAACAACATCCAATACATTTCGATAAGAAAATCAACTTACTCATCTTCAACTGAATGGAACGTAACAGAATCAAAGCAAGAAACAATTAATAATTATTTACAAATTTCAAGAGGTGAAAAACCTAATTCATAATAATTAAACGAAACTATCATTTAATGAAAGAAAAATCAAATGCTTATCCGAAAGTAAATGATGAACATTAATGAAGTAAGTGTTCAAAATGTGCACCATTTTGTAAAATGCACTCTGCGGTTCTGGAACCCATACTTCTTATACATTTGCTTATTTCGTCTCCTTGAATACCTTCCAATACATTCTCAATCTTCTCGCGAAGAATCTCTATTGTCGGGTTCGTAGTATCATAAATTTTATTTTTGAGATATCCCCACAAATAAAAATCCAGCGGATTCAAATCCGGAGATCTGGCAGGCCATGCTACTGGACCTCTTGTTCCAATCCATGAATCGGGAAAAGTTCGATTTAGATAGTATGTGACTATTCTTGAGTTGTGTGGACCACATCCGTCTTGTTGGAACCATGGACTATTACGCCGATACCGTATAGGAAGATCATCCAACATTTCTTCTATAATTTCTACATATTTTGCTCCGGTTAGGTTGCCGTCAATAAAATAGGGTCCCAGTAATTTATTATTCAACAAACCGCACCATATGTTAAAAAAAAACGATATTGATGTCTAACTTCATGAATTAAGTGAGGATTTTCTGTGGCATAAAAATGTTTGTTCCTTCGATTGAACATGCCAGAATTTGTGAATGTCGTTTCGTCTCCTCAAATGATATTGTGCGCAAAATTGTTGTTATTCCGCACCTTCCGTTGAAACCAATTACAGAATTGCAACCTTCTCTCAGGATCATTGCAATATAGTTTTTGCACGGCTTGGTATTTATAGTCATGGTATCCGTGTCTCTTGACTATTTTATTAACAGCACTTTTTGATAAATTGCATTCACTGGCCATAGTTCTCGATCTTATTCCTGGATTCATTCGAATTTGGGCCAGAACATTGATGTCATTGATAGGCTCATTTGTCGTACATAAGGACCTCTAGGTTTGATGAATGAATCATGTGCAAGTAACGTTGTAGATAAACGTCGAAACATTTTAATATTTGGTGTTGTTCTTTCAGGATATAATTCACCATACCTTTGTTGTGCTTTGAACGAATTTCTATCTAGTTTTATGTACACTTCGTACATATCTCTCTTCTCTTCATTTGTGTATCTCACATATCGAATAAGTTAAATTGAAATTACTCAGAAAAGTGTTTAATTAAAAGTTCTTGTGATACAATATAAAGAAGTACAAATAATATGACATTTCTTGTCATGTTCTTTTTTATCCACGGCCTACTACTCGAGAATAATACATTCAATAAACCTAGAGTTGTGTGTATGTAAGAAAAAACAAGTCTATCAACGATATCAATGTTCTGACCCAAATTCAATTGAACCCAGAAAAAAATCGAGAACTGTGGCCAGTGAATGCAATTTATCAAAAACTGCTGTTAATAAAATAGTCAAGAGACGCGAATACAATGATTTTAAATTTGAATACCAAGCCTTGCAAAAATTATATCGTAATGATCTCAAAATAAAGTTTGATTCTGTGATTTGTTTCAACGGAACAAATGACAAATCCAACAATAATGATTCCTCGCGAGAAGATTGAGAATGTATTGGAAGGTATTCAAGGAGACGAAATAAGCAAATGTATAAGAAGTATGGGTTCCAGAACCGCAAAGTGCATTTTACAAAATGGTGGACATTTCGAACACTCATCATTTACTTTCGAATAATCATTTGATTTTTCTTTTATTAAATGATAGTTTCGTTTAATTATTATGAATTAGGTTTTTCACCTCTTGAAATTTGTAAATAATTATTACTTGTTTCTTGCTTTGGTTCTGTTACGTTCCATTCAGTTGAAGATGAGTAAGTTGATTTTCTTATCGAAATGTATTGCGTGTTGTTGATTAAACTAAAGGTACCTTAATATAATACAGATCCGACCCAAAGAAATTTGGATAAGGGTCAAAATCACCTGAAAATCAACTTTGAATGACATTGTATGATATATCGTTGAGTTCAGCGTTGAAAGTTATTTCGAAAAGTGTCATAAAATATGCAGGTCCGTATTGAAAAAAATGAGGTTGAGGGTGGCCCGAGCGTACGAAATATTGGATACAAAATCTGATTATGTCAAATTGAGAATAATTTACTGTCGAATAAAAAACTCCTGTGACATTTTTTGATAATATTCGAAATAAAGTGGGAAAAAAAGAAAAATCAAAATGACAGAATTTACTTTTCTTATGATATCTCAATAACCGGCCCTGATAATCTCGATTTGTTCAAACTGTTCGACAATGCTTCTATGAATGCAACTTTTTCTCCATTTGACCGACCTTCTAACTCCTATGGTTTAAAAGTTACCAATACAATCCCATTAAAAAAGTGGCCACTCTGTATATACATATATATTATACTATCTTACTCATTTCTAAATACTCACAGCAAATGTGGCGATTGTTACAGAAACCAGAACACCTAGCAGTTTCATTGTGGTTGAAAATATATCACCTTCAACCACGAAAGTACACTGAATTTATTCGAATTTGCTAGAGCATTTTATAAAATTTTATGAAATTTAAATTATAATGTGTTGTACAAAACACTTCAGTTTGATAACGATATCGATTATTATCCCAAATAGGTACATCGAGATTTTTCAAATTAAATAATATCTCAGCATGAGTTCTTTAGTATATTTTTATCTCCACATATAATTTGATAATCAACAGTGAACGTATAATTGCTCCCCACCAGTACCTATATTAATGGATGAAACACGAAAAAAAAAACTCATCAATGCGAAATTACCAACTCTGAAATGCATGAACAGTCATGCGAGAAGCAACAAACATATAATTTCGTAGAAAAATCGAATTAAACGGTTTTCTTCACATAAAGGATTCAATATAAAATTGAACCAGAAAATGGTAGATCTCAGGTGAAAAACAACTACTTTCCTGGCAAATACCACGCCGAACGTTGAATGATATTCACCTGAAAATCCATGCATACTTCCATATAATATCAATGGACATTGAATTCAAATGTTTCTTTCTGATAAGCTCGATTATGTTTAATTTTTGTCGTGTTCACCTAACAATCCGCATACCGGTTTCAGGCTTCTTGGCCCTCATCATCATATTATATGGAAGTATGCATGGATTTTCAGGTGAATATCATTCAACGTTCTGCGTGGTATTTGCCAGGAAAGTAGTTGTTTTTCACCTGAGATCTACCATTTTCTGGTTAAATTTTATATTGAATCCTTTATGTGAAGAAAACCGTTTAATTCGATTTTTCTATTCATTCCACTTCACATGGCATTATCTTTCACTAATGCTAGACGGGCTTGCCACTCCTACTGAGAAGGAATCTTTTATTTAGAAACCTATCGAGGTGGAGATTTTCGGAGTGTTTCTTTCTGTCACTAGGTACCGCCAGTTAAAGTTTATCTTTTCCGGCGTACCTATAGGTGTTACAAGCTCGATGATGGTTTGTTTACGTTGTGTCTCACTTCAGCCAGAGTTCTTTGGACCTTTGGCTGGTTGACTACTCCGTACTGATGAGGGCCAAGAAGCCTGAAACCGGTATGCGGATTGTTAGGTGAACACGACATAAATTAAACATAATCGAGCTTATCAGAAAGAAACATTTGCATTCAATGTCCATTGATATTATATGGAAGTATGCATGGATTTTCAGGTGAATATCATTCAACGTTCTGCGTGGTATTTGCCACGAAAGTAGTTGTTTTTCACCTGAGATCTACCATTTTCTGGTTCAATTTTATATTGAATCCTTTATGTGAAGAAAACCGTTTAATTCGATTTTTCTATTCATTCCACTTCACATGGCACTTATCTTTCAATATAATTTCGTAATTTTCATTAGATTTTTTCTCGCAAATGAGCAGAATGGACTCGGGTAGAATTAGGATTTCGTGACTAACGCCGCCGTAGTTTCAATCTGCCTAGTGTTTCGAGAGAACTGAGGTAAATATGCTTCGGTTACTTCGGCAATAAACCAGCAATTTTTTCATTCGTACTCAAGCTCATTTATTGTTTTCCTTATTTAGTGATCCCCCTCACCCCGGAAGAAAAAAATTTTAATTTTCTGTTCTAAAAAGTGCAAATTACTAAATTTGCGTTTTTGGTATTCTGGATGAACTTGAACAAAGAAAATTTTTTATTTGTCGTAACGTACTTTCGAAATACAGATCCAGTTTGGAACCGTATTTTTGAGGATTGGTTTTGAACACCAAATGCGTAAAATATATCGACGCATATGCTGACACAGCCGTTTCGGCACAATCAACAGAAAATCATCCAGTATTTAGTAACTATTTATTAACTATTTTCTAACACTTACTAAAATTTTCTAACTCAGGTTAGCGGAAAAATAGTGTTGTGCTAGCTTAACTCCCAAGCTGGCACAGCCGTTCCATAATTTTTTTTGAATAATAGTTAGGAAGATGATTCAAATGCTCAAATTTCTAACTTTTTAATAACTCTCAGATAGTATATGTCAAATCCGAATTCAAACGAAATTGAAAGAATGTAATACATGAAAATTCGTTTTATTCATTTTGGCATTGCAAGAATGAAAGAGAACTGCATGAATTGATCAGCAAGGATAATATAAAAATAAAAGACTGGTGTGATGCTAATCTCTTATCACTTAATATCTCAAAAACTAGCATCATCACCCTCAAGTGCTCCATACTGGGTATTTACCTGGGTACTCATTTAATTGAAAACAAAATGTCAGGAACATTTTTGGGACTACAAATAGATAAAAAATTTGATTTTGAATGTCACATAAATAAACTATGTAAAAAAAAATCATCAGGATGCTTTGCAGTCAGAGTATCAGCAAATGAACTGGGCAGTATTGTGGCAAAAAATGTGTACTTTGCTCTCATTGATTCCCATCTGCGATACGGTATCTGTTTTTGGGGAACGTGTTGCCACTTGAACAAAAACTTGAACATTTTGGGTTCGGACCTGGATCTGTGGTACTGATTATCAACTATCTGAGGAACCGATCACAGTATGTTGTAGTTGGAGACCAGATGTTGTAGTTGGAGACCAGATGTTGTAGCATTATGCATTTATTATTAGAATAAAGAATTTTGTTCGGAGGATTTGGCAACCTCGCTTTTCAGCAGTTTTACCTGCGAATGAAATCGAAAAAGAGTCGAGAGTCGGTCGGTCCTGACATGAGATATTTATTCATATATCGATAATTATAGTTTTTTCCGTTGACATTCATTGCACAGTATTGTCAATCTTAATTATTTATACGGTGTGTGGCGTTTTCCTTTTTCCTCATTTTCCTTCCCAAAGCCGTTTCCAGCACCAGACGAAATCGAACAGACGAACTCCGGATTGAGAAAAGGTAAGAATTTTCATCATATTTCTCACAGAACATTATCGAGATGTTCTAGAAATAAAACAAAACACCAGATATCTGAAGTTCAAAGCGAAATCTTGGTCTACCTCAGGGCTCTATTCTCGGTCTGATATTGTTTTCAATTTATATTTCAGATTTCATTGAATTCATGAAGTACTGTCAGATACATCAATACGAGGACGACACACAGCTGTACCTTAGTTTCCTAATAGAAAACGTTAAAGTTGCCATGCTGGATCAAATCAATGAAGATCTTGCGCAATTGTATAATGTATCATCCACACATAACCTAAAACTAAATGGCAGTTGATCAAAACTCTTGATATTGGGACCCAAAAATAAGAAACTAGCCTTCTTGCAACAAAATAACATAAATATAGTAGGTGATGCACTACCAGTTGTGAAGGAATGCAAAAATTTTGGATTATGGCTAGATAGGGACATGAGATACACAAATCATGTTTTATCTAAGTAAAATATCGATTCAGACAAAACTTAAATGCTACGGATGCCACTTTCCAAATGATAGAAAAAATACACGAGTTTTTGGAATCGAAACAATACCCACTAGGAATATTCTCTCTAATGCATTCGATTGCGTAAATCTTAATTCACTCTTAGAGAAATTAAACTCCTATGGTATCAGAGGTATGTCTAATGATTGGTTCATATCATACCTATCACGAAGATCAATGTGTGTTAGAGTAAAACATGAAACGTTAGGTAATGTGTCGCTTCATGTCTCATAAAATACTAAAATTCAGGCTGGTGTTCCACAGGGATCAGTGTACACTTAGGAATTTATACTCGCAAAGAAATATTCTTAGCAACAATCTTAAGCTCTCATACTGTGATTGCATATATGGCCCGGCGCTTCTAAAACAAGATCAAATGCGTTTGCAAATAATACAAAATTCGTATATGGATTCTCATTAGGTATTCGTAAGTTTGATGCGATTAGCTAATTATTTCGAGATACAAAGACACTTAAACTTCCATTTCTACGCAAACTCCATTTTTTAACGCTTATTCATAAGACCTTAGTTACCCAGAAGCCTCCGTACTTGATGGATAAACTGAAACGCTTCGAAAACATTAATGATTTTCCAACAAGGAACAGGCGTCTGCTAGTTATTCCTAAACACTCTAATACTACCACCTTCAAACGTAGTTTTTCCTACACAGCTTGTATTCTTTACAGTGCCTCGCCTCCAGAGTTTACCAACTATTCTATTAGTAATTTTAAGAAGAAACTAAAAATGAAACTTCTCTCTACCATGTAGGTTGATATAAATACTGTAATACAGCCATGTATCGAGATAGGTATTTGATAAATTCGTTTGTCTATTTGAATTATGTTAAAAAATATGTTTTTGTTCTATGCTGAAGGTTGAGTTGAAAAATACTGTTTGACAGTGACACATTCAATCTAATAAGTGTATACATATATATAATAAAGTCCTATTATTATTATATATATTAAAATATGTTTCCCGGACTATACCATTTACTAACTCCAGCACAATCACTCTGGGCAACGATAAACAAGAGCATTCTCTGTTCGTGGCGAGTGGTTGTGCTGGAGTTATAAAATAGTAGAGTTTGAAAAACACATTTCAATGCATATCTGCCAGTTCTGTAATTTCCATTCGATAGATTTTCCAGCACAACTTCACTATTTCTAGATAATGATAAACAACAATGCATTCTGCGTTAATTTCGAGTGATTATGCTGCATCTGCATCTCTACTATTTCCGATAATCATGAAACATTAAAGCATTATTGGTTCATTTTGAATGATTGTGTTGAAATTAATAAATAGTACAGTCACAAAAACGAATTTCCAAACATTTAATTTTTTCAATTTTGTTTGAATTCGGATTTGACATATACTATCTAATAGTTAATAAAAAGTTAGAAATATAAGCATTTGAATCATCTTCTTAACAGAGTTAGTAATTCCTTGGTTCTTTCGGTCCAAAAAAAAAAAATTTTATTGAAAAATATTTTTCGACTATACATAAGCCATTTTCAAGTTATGCACAAAACGAGGTTAAAATGATCAGCATGTTGCTGTCTTAGTCGGTAGTTGTAAGTTTTACAACTACCGACAACTAATTATGGAACGACTGTTTCGCTAACCAGCTGAGAAAAAAAATGGTTAGTGTTAGAGAAAAGTTAATAAGTAGTTATCAAATACTGGATTATTTTCAATTGATTGTGCCGAAACGGCTGTGTCAGTTTTGTATACGTGATATTCATTTCATTAATCTTCAGTATTGTTTTCGAAATCATCGATTTTTATGTTTATCAAGAGATGTTAGAGTTTATGTTGCCTTTTTAAGTAAAATAATTTGTAAATCTTCCAGTTCAGCACTGAGGCATCGATTTAAATAATTCGATTAAAACTTATCTTTGTTATTCTACAATTTTCGATCATTTGTTCCTTATCTAATCATTCAGTTCAATCAGAAAATTATCACACCGTCGATAAATAACGAATTTCTCAAATAACGAAACAAGATGAAATAATTCCTCAAATAATGAATGAAGTTAAAGGGAATAGTTCGGATTGAGCATTATTTTTTACTGAATGTATATTTTGAAGTTGAGTTAATTAAATTCTATAGCATCTCAAAATTCACGTAATAAGTACATCTACGATCTCAAAATTGACCTTCTGTATTATTAATATCATGCAATTACGAAGAGTATGACGGGGAAAAAATAAAATAATTAAAGTATCTAATCACTTTAGTCGAGGAAGTGCAAAAAAGTACAAAAGTTCCGTCAGAAAAATCTTACCAACTTGCTAAATTTATACAAAACCTCCCGATTAAATATCAATCAGATGGATCACAACGTTTTTAATAAATTTTATATTGCTCTAACTGGAAATGGATGACATTGATAAAGGTCAATAGAATGGTCCTAAATCCATGAATTTTAAGTTGGCAGGAATTTTTCAACATGACACGTATAATTTTAAAAAAATTCTTATTGATTCTTATACCCAGTCAACTAGCGAAGTCGCAGTAAATCGCAGAGAATTCAATTCAATATTTCATTATAGATCATCATTTAAGTACCCACCAGCCACTTCGCTTTGGGGACAATAATATGCACAAAATGTTGACCTTGTGATCTCGCAAAGCAGAGCGCAGAGTTCGAAAGCAATTCAAATTAACGCGTTCCAGAGAAGTGCTTATTACTTCGAAAATATTACCACCATTATTGCCATTGAATATTTTATATAATTAATTTTCAGTTTGTGATATTTATTGAATTTCCAAGCGTATATTACGCAGGAAGTTTATGGATTATGATCGGGCGACTGTTTCAAGAAGACCCATATTCTACATTTTTATAATTTCTAATTAGTGGCACTTTGCGATTACTTAACGATTTCATTCTGATTCTATTTATACCTCAAAGTTAATATTTTCACTTGAATTTAATTTGAATCTTTAACTTTTTCAATAGGTAGCACCTTTCCTATAATATCACGAAATCATATCATACTGCATGATTTTTATAGTTTCGAGCTAGACATATGTCTGTTTTTGAAGTAAAACTTCTTTACGCACGCTTGACTTGGGGAGTAAGCTGGTGAATGCGTGACGAGAGCGTTACGAAAAGTGTGATCGGGTGAGGCGAACGGTCTCGACAAAGGTGGGTGCGTATCTCATACTAGTTGCTGGCGTCGTAGCGTCATATGCAGCGTTCCTTTTTCCTTGTCTATTTTCTCCCTCTACTAATACGCGGCATTCTACTCTCGACATTGGGGCGCGTTTGATTCTCTGTCCTTTTCTTGTCTCTCTCTCTCTTTCTCCTTGTTACTCTTCCGTATTTCGGCCTCGCGTTTGTACAATTTACTAAAATAGAATAACATAAAATGTAACTAATACGTCAATAATAAAATACTTATTAATTGTAGAGGTTCACCATTACAAATAATTGGTGACATCGTGATTGAAAAATTGAGAGAGTTAATACCTACTGCAATATCGAACCAATCTAGCTTTCAGAGCATTCAGCAGAACGCAATGTACGTAGGCAATCCACAATGCAGACTCGCTTTTGTTACAATTCACCGACACATGCTTAGCGAGGTTAGCTACAAATACAACTCGATAACTCTGGTAAATGTACTCGCTTCGGCGGTACATATACTAAAATTGGAACGATACAGAGAAGATTAGCATGGCCCCTGCGCAAGGATGACACGCAAAATCGTGAAGCGTTCCACATTTTTTTGTTATTTTATTTTTCCATAAAAGAAAAATAATATTTTATTACGTGCCAGGAAAATAAAAAATAATGTATCCGTGAGAATATTGTTAAACAACCGATTTTTGACCACGCATAACATTTTACAGAGTAGTCCGATTTTGATTATCCTTTTATTGGATTGTGAAGTCCCAAAAACTGCAACCTCTAAGGGTAGGAAAATAGGGGATGATTGATTGTTAACCCACTGATTTCGATGCCTCTTTTTTTATTGAATAGGGTATCCCTACACACAGGGCCGATCCTAGCAGGTGTGCAGCGCGTGCACCGCACGCGGGCGGCCAAACTAAGGGGCGGCCGCGAGGCGGCCGCAGGCCGCATTCAGTTATAACAATCAGCTATTTTTTTAAAGAAGAAAAATGAAACGTTGGTGCTCAGTTGTGTTGTGTGGTTGGTCTATTGTCCATTAGTATCTTCTCCTACTCTCATCTACACACATTCTTCATTTGAGAGCAAAATTCATGGCAGAGCCGGCAATGCAGCATAAAAAATTGAAATTTCTATAAAAAAAAACCAAGGGCCATATTTTTGACACGACTAAGTATGTTTGGTTCCTGTGTGCGGCGCGGCGGCTTATTTATGTACGTATAGTATAGTCTTTACGATGTCAGTTGGAACGGCGAAAGAATTTTTAAAGGAGGTACCAGTGGCGAAACCTTTGAAAAAAACGTGCTGCTGTTCGCCGGGAGGCTTTTTTTCAAAGGTTTCGCAACTGCGGCCTCCTTTGAATTTTTTTTCGCCGTGCCAACTTACTTGTAAAGACTATATATATCACAGTCGGCACGCGGCTCGCAGGTCAATGGTCAAAAGAAACTTTATTTTAGCGGTTTTCCTTATAGATAAGAAATGGATTGTTTCGACAAAGTTAAAGGGATGCGGCATCGGAATTTTTTTTTGCTACTTCACCACTATATATAAACCATTTTTATTTCAAAATGTTCATTTAATTTTGAATCAACATACAATAGGACTGGTCATAAACACAATCAAGTGCAAGTGTAAGTTAATATTGGAAATTAGTGACAAGGTGTTGCTGTTGAGTATCGTTTAAATATTTAAATCAAAACTGTGGTAAGTACCAAAGCTCTTAACTAGATTTATGAACGAGTGAAATATTGTACAGGGTGTTTTCTAATTAGATAAAAAAGTGGGCATATTTTTAAACATGAAGGGGAAAAATATTGGGCTTCAGAAACGGATTCTCGATATCAATCCTAGAGCATTATACGTGCCGTGTGCGGCTCATACCTTAAACCTCGTCGTTAATGACGCTGCCAGCTCCAGTGGTGAAATTTCTGGATTTTTTTATATGGTACAAGAGGTATATATTTTTTTTTCTGCGTCCCCATATTGATGGGATTTACTAAAAAAATACGTGAAAAGTCTAACTTTGAAACCATTAAGTGAAACAAGGTGGGAAAGTCGTATCAATGCTATTAGACCTCTAAAGCAAGACTCAAAAACATTATTACCGCATTAAATGCCTTAATTGAAGATTCCACCAGAGACGCGAAAACAAAAAATGGTGCAAAATCAATAATTAAAAATCTTGAATCATTCAAATTTTTTGTGTTCAATTTTGATTTGGCATGATTTATTATCAAGAATTAATGTTCTGCTTCAAAATCCTAAATTAAACATCGCGGAATGCATTGAAGGCTTAGATAATTAAAAAAAATATTTTGTTTCACAAAGATCAGACGATAATTCCAAAATATTTGTCGAATCAGCCACAACACTTGCTAGAGATTTAGGTATTGATCCCGAATTTCCAAGTTCGAGGCTCAGGAAAAAGGTCCGTTTATTTGATTACGAGGGCAGTGATGAACCCCTTTTGAATCCCTTCCAGCAATTCAAGACTTCTTTCTATTTTGCAATTCTTGATCACGCGATCTCTTCGGTAAATGAAAGATTTACATTATTATCTGAGTGCTTTTCAATATTCTGCTTTCTGTATGAGTTTCACAACATTTCTAGTGATGATCTCATGAAAGCCTGCATGTACTTAGATATTAAGTTACAGGTACAGGAGGAAGGAAGTATCGTGAAAGATATAGACGGTATACAACTGTTTAATGAAATAACTTCATTCAAAGATATTTTTCCAGGTAAGAAACAGCCAATTGAGGTATTAGAAATCATAGTCAAAAATGATCTCATTTCCTGTTTTCCTAATTTTGCTCTAACAATAAGAATTTTTTTAACCTTACCTGTTTCTGTGGCTTCAGGAGAAAGAAGTTTCAGCAAATTAAAAATTATTAAAAATTACTTGAGAAATAATATGACACAAGAAAGGCTTTCATATTTGGCCATCATCTCTATTGAATCCGAAATCTGTGAAAAAATAGATTTTACGGAAATTATTGATAAATTTGCCACTCAGAAAGCCAGAAAGGTTATTTTATAATTAGGTAATTATAATGATTAGGTACCTAGTCTGTAGACTGTAGAACAACTGATTTATATACTTTTCGTTGGTATACGCACTGAGTATGTCCAAAATCGTTGTGTGTGAAATAGACGTTATACAGGTAGATGAGTTTAAGAATTTATAACGACAACGTTAAATATTAGTCAAAATAAGAAAAAAATCTCTGGAGGGGCGGCACATCTGGTATTTGCACGCGGGCGGCCAATACCCTAGGATCGGCCCTGCCTACACCCTACACAGTTGGTCCCAATGAATTTGAGAAAAAATTCCGCGCATCCCGCTGCCATTATTTTACGCTTTACATAATTAATTTGCTTGTTTGTTTAGCACCTACTCAAAATCAGTTACATTAGTTTAGGAGCTTAGTTATTTATGTCTAAAATGGTTTATTTTATTTTTCGCTTATCAGTTTCTTTTTTCGTCGGTTTGATTAAATTATTTGTTCAATAAGACCTTTCAAAATTGTAACTTTTTTCAGTTGATTTAATGAAAGCCTGTGCAATCTATTTTGATTGCCTGTTTTGTTTTAATTTTCAGTTTTCGTACCTTACCTATATCTTTCCAAGATTCTAATGCAATTCTCCATTATTCCGTTATAACCACGTTTATATTAGCTTGCATTCGTGTCTGGTTCTCAGGTACAAATCTTGCAATCTATTTTAAACTAACTTCTGGATGAGCTAGAGACTTGAAACTTCAGACATAGCTCAGAACTGGATGAAAAAGAAAAATTAACTCGCTTTCTTGTTTGTCCGTCTGTTCGTTTGTCTGTAATAATAATAAGGAGCAATCGATTTTAAAACAAACTTCCCGATATGGGACTAGCAGAAATTATTTTATACATTCTAGTCCGTTTTAGAAACGTGGTGTATTGAAAGAAATATCTAAATAATTATTTTTATTGTAAACACAGTTCTGTGATTCATTATTTAGGTCCGATTTCAAAGCTTTACATTCCAAGAATGTTTGTATTTTTTTGAAGTAAAACTTCTTTACGCACGCTTGACTTGGGGAGTAAGCTGGTGAATGCATGACGAGCGTTACGAAAAGCGTGATCGGGCGAGGCGAACGGTCTCGACAAAGGTGAGTGCGTATCTCATACACAGACCTCATAAAATAAGTAGATATCACATACTGAGATCAAAATGGAACCACATAGGGCGCCGCCATTAGACTCCCATTTAATGTTGGTACAACTGGAATATAAGAGATGGTATCAGTTTAATTTTGGCCCATCATTTTCGTGAATCCTGAATACGATACACTGTGAATATCATATGTGGGTGTTTTGTGGTGAATATCGGACAGTTTAGTGCCTCTATTGAACTATCATACGTCTAATATTATACCTTATATATGTTTTGTAGTTGATTAATTTTGATTTCGGAATTGTTTATTTGTTTTATTTCCTAGTTAGCAAATTTTATTTCCAAAGTTACTAATTAGTTTAGTGGACATTCATTCAAGATGCCGCGTTGTTTTGTGCCTGGTTGTCCTAACACCTACCGCAACACTCTTGGATGTCTTAATTCATTCCATAAGTAAATATTGAAACTCCTTAGTTATGAGAAATGTGGCATTGATTGGTTTTTCTATTTTATAGAGTGCCTAAATCTAATCAAAAGCAGAGGTTGGTGGCAATAGGAAGGGATCCAACAGCACCTGGTTCAAAAAATGTTGTATGCTCAGATCATTTTAAAAAAGACTTTTTTGAAAAACATGAACGTAAAGTATTGAAACCAGGAGTTATACCATCTCAAAACCTTTCAAGTAGACCAATTGAACCCGGGCCACCATTGAGTTTTCGAAAAAGTCTCACTGTGTAAGTTCTTACTGGATTCACAACACAAATATTGGTAAATTTTCATCGATCATAATACAGTTTCCAGTGAATTGAGATTTAGTGCAAATTATGTATATTTGCCGCCTGATTACGAATCCCAAGTCAAAATGTTACGATCCAATTATTTGGGAGGTGGAATATGATAAATTGAACATTTACCTAAAAACTAATACACATATTAACAATGATGAAATTTGTAGTGTGGAGCCAAGTTGTTCATTTGAAGATCAAGGAAAAAGATCAAAAAGGAGATTCATGAAAGAAGTATCTTCGGGTTCAAGTTCATCCGAGACTGGAGTGAAAAAAAGAAAACTTCTTAATAATTCTTCACCTTCTTCTGGAAATTCCTCTACTGAAAGACGAATCATAAAGACAATGCAAAATTATAGGTAGGTACCTATCATTATATACACCTATGTATCGTATCAAAAGTGGACTGTAGATTACGTAATGCAGATTCAGCTCCGAACTGTTCATCTAATCTTTTTTTTAATTGCAGTCTATTACCGGATACTGAAAATCTGAAGTAAAGGAACAGGGTACTGGCGAATCGCTTAAATCTATTGACAGCAAAGCTGAAAAATTCCAGAAAAACAAGTGCTAGAAGGAAGATGAAGGTCAAAACTTTGTCACAAGTAATTCGTGAAGTCAATAGAAAGTTTGCTTTATCAAAGGAGGCTACTCTTGCACTGGAAGCATCTGTAAGTGGTACCCTAAGTGCACTCGTAAGAAGAGTAATCACAAATTCTAAAATAAGAGGAAAGAAAAAAATTACAAAACAAACATTTCCAGCTGAACTTCGAAGCTTTGCTATGACATTACAGTTTTATAGTAGCAAAGCCTACAAATATGTGAGGGAAACTTTCAATCTAGCTCTTCCTGCACCTGCCACAATCAGCAGATGGTTGTCCAAAATTGACTGCAGTCCAGGTTTTACCAAACAAAGTATTGATTCCATCAGAAACAAATCTGAAGATTTCAAAAGGAGGTGTAAAAAGACTTTATTTTGTGCTTTGATGCTCGATGAAATGTGCATAAAAAAAGAGCTAGTATGTGATAGGCATACCCATCGAAATTTCTAATGAACAAGAACTTGCCACTGAAGCATTGGTGTTGATGGTGGTGGGAATCAATGACAATTTCAAGATACCAATAGCATATTTTTTTGTGAACAAAATATCAGGAGAAGAGAAGGCAAATATTGTCTTGGAAGCCTTGAGACAACTTAGCACAGCTGCCTGTAAAATAGTAAGCATCACTTATGATGGACCAAATGTGCACATCAAGATGATGCAGGAATTAGGCTACCAAGTAACTGACCTCAAGAATGTGAAGAACTATTTTTTACATCCTGTTACACAAGAAAAAGTATTTATTATTTTTACTTTGCCCAGCATATCTAATGAAAATTTGATTGCATGATTTTTTCAATATCTATGAAGTTTTCCACTTACCTCTTACTATTTGCATCTTTTTATTCAAATATTTTTTTTACAGGTTAATGTTGCTGCACAAACTCTCAGCTCAAGTGTAGCTGATGCTTTATTATTTATGTCTGAAACTCTCCATTTCGAGGGATTTGAGAATGTCCAGCCAACAGTAAAATTCATCAAAATTGTGGACCAACTTTTTGATATTTTGAATTCAAGAAATATTCATGGCAGAGGAATGAAAATGCCCATAAAAAAAGAAAACAGTGATCTATGGAAACCCTTTTTTACGGAAGCACTTGATTATCTGCAAAACTGTAAAAATAAGGAAGGTGTTTTACTATATCAAACTCGAAAGAGAACCCTAATTCTTGGATTCATTGTATCAGCACGATCAATAATGGACATTTATGAAGCCGAGATAGTAGAACAAGAAAACTTGAATTACTTGTTACCATATAAGTTTAGCCAGGATCATTTGGAGTTGTTTTTTTGCAGTGTAAGGTATGCAAGTAAAAATTGTATTCCTTTTTTTTCAAAGAAAAAAACTTGTTATCAATTTATTAAGTGTAAATATATTATTTTTGATTTATATTTCAGATCAAGGAATGGTTGGATGAACAATCCGAACTGTCTTCAGTTCATGTATACCTACCGAAGGCTCTTGATGCACCAGACTCAAAAAGACTCTAGTGGAAATTGTATTGCTCAAGACCAAACCAATGTCTTAATCCTGAAATCCACCTCAGAATTTTTAACTGTGAGCGATGTCCATAAAGACAGAAACACAGAGAAGCAAGACAGGCAACTGGTTGAATTAGAGAGTACATTGGATTTATTTTTGCCTTCTTTTCTAAATGAATATTCAGAAAATGTGGTGGCTTATATATCGGGTTTTGTTGTTCGAAAATTAGAAAGTAGATTGAAATGTTTTACATGTATTAGAGCATTATATTTGGAAGAATATGATGAGCTGGACAATAGGATGAACTTTGTGGATTTTAAAAATAAGGGGGGTTTGATATATTCTTCAAGAGATGTTCGTAAGATATGTTATAAAATAGAAAAAAAATCAGTTGACGTGGAAATTATGCGGTGACAATTTACCACTCAATGACAACTTCATCAAAATATTGTTGAAGGAATCTGCATATTTTATGGAAAACCCCAATTTATTCACTTGTTTGAATGACCATATATTTGATTATGCTATAGAGGATGTGATTCACAAAAAAATATTGATTGAACAAATCATCAGGACCTATGGGTCCTTGAGAATCCATAGCGTTATTGGTAGAATAAATGAAGGGGCAAGGGGAAAAAATATTAGACAAACTCTTAATAAATTGATTTTATTCAAAAATCAGTGATTACAGAAATGTTACATTTAGTTTCATATTTTTTTTTTAGGGATTTGCAGATATTCAGGGTGTTAATTAATTACGTTGACAAACTTCACGGTGTGATTCTTAGAAAAATGTCAAGACAGAAAATCCTATAAACATATGTCCCAAGCGACGTTGTTTTTCAGATCAAAATAAATGTTTTTCAAGATTTTTTGTTAATGGAGTTTTATTTACTTGGTACGTTTTAGAAGCTATAATGAAAAAATATGTACAAACATTTTTCCAGTATCGCATAACAATGAAATTTGAAAAAGTAACATTATCAATTAAAATTGGGAAAAATACTTTTTTTCGGAATTAGAAACAATCTAAGATGAAGTTACTTTTTGTAATATCTAACAGAAAACAACTACTTCCCCGCCACTACGGCACGCTGCATATTGAACTACACATCTGTTAGATATTGTGAAAACCCTAACTTTCAAGCTGAAAACTCTGATAGTGAAAATTTGCATTTTCATTTAGATAGTTGATTGAAAATCTTATCCGGTCTTGACTTTCAAGCTGAAAACTCTGATAGTGAAAATTTGCATTTTCATTTAGATAGTTGATTGAAAATCTTATCCGGTCTTGATTGAGAACTGATATAGTTTTTTCTGATTCTGAAAAAATATTTTTTTAAATTTTCAGTTGATTTCAGTTTTTAACAAGAAAAACCTTCCAAGGGGTTGAACGATGGAAGATAGTGACTAGGGTTTATCTTTTGGTCACAGATGATTCCAAATTTGATTTTATGAACTTTGAAAAGTAAACTAATGAGACTTCATAAAAAAATTGAGTATAGCATGAAGTGGTATTAACAATGGAAGTAATAGTTTAATATTTCATGTGATTTGATAATTGTGCCTGTTGGATATTTTCTTTCATGCAATAGACCGAAAGTTTGTATGCCTAGATTGGAAATATTTTTTATTTTGACCTCTTCTTGTGTTTACAATAAAATTAATCTTTTTCAATTGGTTTTTGTAAAAAAAAATATAAATAAATATATATATATAATATATATATATATAATATAAATATATATATATATATATATATATATATATATATATATATATATATATATATATATATATATATATATATAATCTGATTATATAACTACCTACCTTGAAATAAATTCAGCTAATCAAATGCATTTATCTAACCAATCAAATCCCAATATCAGCGAATATACACCATGTTGCTAGTATATCCACGAATATACACGCTACTTGCTATAAAACAAGTAGCCATTTAGCATTGTTTATCAAACCTATCAAAATAATTCAGTCACTGTCAGATGACGTCCAAGTCACTGTCAAATAAAAAAAATTATGTCCGACCGCTTTGGAAACACTTTCTGAGAAGAAATTCGAAAAAACGTAGAAAAACATAGTTCTTTTAAGGGTAGGTATTTCAAGGGTAGGTTTGTAATAGCTAGCTCGATATATAATCTGGTCATATACCACTCGCGATGATATTTTTCTGCCAATACTGTTGCAAAAATACCACTCGTCAAATTTCTTTTAAAAAATACGCCTCCAGCATCGATATATTTTTAAAGAAATTTGGTCTCGTGAATTTCTACGACAATATTGACACAAAAATGTCAAAGTATACTCTCCAAAATATCCATCACTTGTTATATAACTACTAAATATATCTGTGGATATTTATATAAATATCCGAACCTTTTTTTTAATGTTTAATTTTCATTATGTGATTCCTATATGGTTGTGGTAGAAAAGTTCCCGTAAATATATATTAAAACTCCTCAGTTTCTTAGGTACAGGGTGTTGATTGTACAATTAGTCTGCCCTTTTTTTAATGGGTATTTAGAAATTACTAAAATTGTAAATTTGGTAATTTTGGCTACATATTCTAGGAACTCTTTGTAATGTTTCATAATATGTACTTTAAAGATTTTTTCTGTATTTTCTGTTGAAATAAATAATGTACGTACAATTGTTTCTGATTTGTATTTCACTTAACTTATACCAGCAAAAACATAAATTTTAATAGAAGGCAAGTTAATTAAGCACAAATGAATCTTTAAAAAAATGTCATTACTATGGTACATATTCTACTTCCACTCAGCTCAGTTCAAAGTAGCAATTTTACTCCACCTCTGGGTAAAAGTGAAAGTTTGAAAAGTGAGTTCAGTTGATGTGGGAATCCATAGCCTCCACACAAAAAAGAACAGTTTTTTGCCTTTGCTACAATTCATACTATACCCTTTTGGTATAAAGATATTTTCAATCTAGAGATCATCAGTCGAGTCTGATAAAACGTTTCCCTAAAAAATTAATTGAAATAAAACTACTTGAATGTGTGAAGTGGACCTATAATAAGTTGGTATATTTATATCTTACTAACATTACGAAAGTTTGTAATTTACAGTAAATTGGGGCAAAAGTACAAAATATATATTCATCAATAAAGTCGCACATAAATGAAAAACCGGCCCTGGACTTGGAGCAGCAATCAAGTTTTGACGCCGTTTTATGTCAAATCGTGAGTACATCTCTTATCTCGTTTCATTCCTTTTATTAGAAAGGTTCAGACAACTAAAAATCAGATGAGCCAACATGAAAGTGGAGTCTAATGTCAGCCATGGTAGAGGGGCCATTTTGTAATCATTGGAAGAGCGGCCATGTGATATCTACTTATTTTATGAGGTCTGTGATCTCATACACAGACCTCATAAATTTATGAGGTCTGTGATCTCATATAGCTCGTCCAATATTGAAACGACCACTTTGGCCTTCCCCTACCTAACAACCAATTCTTCTCGAAGATGCCCGAACTGTGGCTATTCATAGAAATTCCATAGGCGTTCCACATTATTTGGTATGGGCGATACACTAGACGTAGTTTTTGGCGGACGAGTTTTGTGATTATGGTCCGATTCGATTCAAAATTGGTATGTGGAGGTTTTCGGGGTCGAAGATTATGAAATTCATGAATTCAAGATAATAAGTGCACTACCTATTTATTAATCAAACAAACCTAACCTTTCAAACGCTGCATGCCATAAGCTGCCACAGTAAATCGTGTCCACTCGTGTTTTCCCCCTCTCCGCCTACCAAACGGTCGTTTCAATATTGGACGAGCTCTACTAGTTGCTGGCGTCGTAGTGTCATATGCAGCGTTCCTTGTCTATTTTCTCCCTCTACTAATACGCGGCATTCTACTCTCGACATTGGGCGCGTTTGATTCTATGTACTTTTCTTGTCTCTCTCTTTCTCCTTGTTACTCTTCCGTATTTCAGCCTCGAGTTTCTATAATTTACTTCGGCAAATTTTTAAAATAGGATAACATTAAATTTAACTAATACGTAAATAATAAAAACCTATTAATTGTAGAGGTTCACCATTACAAATAATTGGTGACATCGTGATTGAACATGACAATAATCAAATGGAAGTTGATGATGAAAATCCCACTACAGATCATGTACAAAAACCAAGACAAATTATTAGAGTTAGGTGAATTAATTTTTATTTTATTTTTATAATCATTCATGACTAATAATAATTTACTAAATTTATCAAACTAAAATGATGAAATTATAGGTTATTAGAAAATTAATGTATGTATATACATACATACATATATATATATATATATATATATATATATATATATATATATACATATAGATGGAGCTAAAGAAGTTTTACTTCAATCGTGCGGTCTAAAGCACACTCGTTTTTTTTAGTTTGACGTCGAATAATGAGAATAAATTATATACAGTGTGTTTTACATCTCATGGAAACACCCTCTATCTTCCGTAATTGTTGCCGTAGAATCAAGAAATTTTCAGTATCGATAGATACACTGAAAATATACTCACTGCACAAAAGGTGTGTCATCCTACGTGATATACACTGCACGCCAGCAGCGATGGACCCACCCATTTTTTTTTTGAGAATTATATTAGGGGGCAAAATAGGCTCAAAATTCTTTCGGATTTGTGTGCAGTGCAGGATTCCCAAATTAAGACTAATACACCTCTTTCCTGGAAAATTGTCAGTTGTGAAAAATCTTAATTTGTCTCAGAAGCACCCACGTATATTCCGTAATTTTCAAGGTATAATCGTGAAATTTGCAAGATCGATAGATACACTGGAAATGTACTCACTGAGCAAGAGGGGTTCCTCTAAGAGATATACACGCCGGGTGCTATGAGAAGTGAGACAAATTCGGACTGAACATTTTTGAGGGGGTGTATTAGTAACAATTCGAGGATCCGAAGGAATTTTGGGCCCATCCTTTGGCTAATGTAATTTTCTGAAAAAATGAATGGTTCCACCGCTGCAGGTGTGCAGGGTATATCACATATTAGGATGACCCCTTTTGTGCAGTGAGTTCATTTCATCCCCGGAGTTCATGGCCGCCCGAAGTTAATTGACGCCCCGGAATTTATTACCGCCCAAGGAGTTTATCATCGTCTCTGGAGTTTGTTCCGTTTTCGTAAGTTCAATACTTCTTAGGTGTTCAAATGTATTGATTCGAAAATAGTTGCTAACACGGCGTTAGATGGCGCAACGCATTGGCCGCAGCGGAATACCCGTTCTTCCGTAGAGACACTTGATAAATACTGCGAATAAAATAACTCTCCAACCACTAGTCATGCAGTGTTCGGCTTATGCTGTTCCACCTTGAACTTGGGAAAAAATTTATTGTAGTTCTTTCTGGTCTACTCGTCCGGCCGGTTAAGGCAAGCCCTTACGTATGTCTAGTTTTACTAGCTAAAAAAAACGTGGTCTGTACCAGGCAGGTTTCCGCGGATGGTTCCAGTTCGCATCGGGACTGCTTCGGACATGACATCCAGTCGCTCCCCCGTACACCGGAGAACATGTTTCATCCTCCACGCTGTAGTTCCTGGTACCTTCATTGGAGTGAAATTTCATTAGGAAATAGCAAGACCATGTATGATCTTGCTATTTCCTATCCAGGTGGTGCTACGTGGAAACAAACACCCGATGGCTACATTTACCCGTCATTCCACGGCCTGAACCCTCATACATGTAGTGGGTTACAAGCAGCGAGACAACGGCCAAAAGCAACCAACCCCACCCAGTGCGAAACATTATGCTACTTGTTTAAAATTTTAAACAATGTTAATGTGGTTGTATTAACTTTGAATTTCGTTTCATTCCTTGATCTACGTTTTTTCTTTTGTATCACTATGTTAGATGAATATGTTTAACATCATTGAAACCAACCTCAACAAAGTTGTAAGTAGCATAATGTTTCGAACTTGAATATGTATTACTATTGGTTTTTTTCATCTATTGTAGTTTCCCTGATGATGGAAATAAACATTTTCGAAAGCTTGGATAAACCTTAAAGAGTTTACTTTTTCATTGCGGCTTACCCTAATATCTCTATATATAGTTTTGTACCTAACTTGTCAGCAAATACTACCCACCCATATATATATATATATATATATATATATATATATATATATATATATATATATATAATATACAGGGTGGCCACTTTTTCAATGGGATTGTATTGGTAACTTTTTAACCATAAGAGTTAGAAGGTCGGTCAAATGGAGAAAAAGTTGCATTCATAGAAGCATTGTCAAGCAGTTCAAACAAATCGAGATTATCAGGGCCGGTTATTGAGATATCATAAGAAAAGTACATTCTGTCATTTTGAATTTTCTTTTTTTCTCACTTTATTTCGAATATTATCAAAAAATGTCAGGGGAGTTTTTCATTTGACAGTAAATTATCCTCATTTTGACATAATCAGATTTTGTATCCAACGTTTCGTACGCTCTGGGCCACCATCAACCTCATTTTTTTCAATACGGACCTGCATATTTTATGAAACTTTTCGAAATAACTTTTAACGCTTAATTCAACGATATATCATACAATGTCATTCAAAGTTGATTTTCAGGTGATTTTGACCCTTATCCAAATTTCTTTGGGTCGGATCTGTATTACATTTAGGTACCTTTAGTTTAATTAAAAATGTAATACATTTCGATAAAAAATAACTTTCATCTTCAAAAATGGAACGTAACAGAATAAACAAGAAACAAGTAATAATTATTTACAAATTTCAAGAGGTGAAAAACCTAATTCATAATAATTAAACGAAACTATCATTTAATGAAAGAAAAATCAAATGATTATTCGAAAGTAAATGATGAACATTAATGAAGTAAGTGTTCGAAATGTCCACAATTTTGTAAAATGCACTTTGCGGTTCTGGAACCCATACTTCTTATACATCTGCTTATTTCGTCTCCTTGAATACCTTCCAATACATTCTCAATCTTCTCGCGAGGAATCATTATTGTTGGATTTGTCATTTGTTCCGTTGAAACAAATCACAGAATCAAACTTTATTTTGAGATCATTACGATATAATTTTTGCAAGGCTTGGTATTCAAATTTAAAATCATTGTATTCGCGTCTCTTGACTATTTTATTAACAGGAGTTTTTGATAAATTGCATTCACTGGCCACAGTTCTCGATTTTGTTTCTGGGTTCAATTGAATTTGGGTCAGAACATTGATATCGTTGATAGACTTGTTTTTTCTTACATACACACACAACTCTAGGTTCATTGAATGTATTATTTTTCAAGTAGTAGGCCGTGGATAAAAAAGAACATGACAAGAAATGTCATATTATTTGTCACTTCGTTTATTATTGTATCACAAGAACTTTTCATTAAACACTTTTCTGAGTAATTTCAATTTAACTTATTCGATATGATGAGATACACAAATGAAGAGAAGAGAGATATGTACGAAGTGTACATAAAACTAGATAGAAATTCGTTCAAAGCACAACAAAGGTATGGTGAATTATATCCTGAAAGAACAACACCAAATATTAAAATGTTTCGACGTTTATCTACAACGTTACCTGCACATAATTCATTCATCAAACCTAGAGGTCCTAATGTACGACGAAACGAGCCTATCAATGACATCAATGTTCTGGCCCAAATTCGAATGAATCCAGGAATAGGATCGAGAACTGTGGCCAGTGAATGCAATTCATCAAAAAGTGCTGTTAATAAAATACTCAAGAGACACGGATACCATGACTATAAATACCAAGCCGTGCAAAAACTATATCGCAATGATCCTGAGTGAAGGTTGCAATTCTGTAATTGGTTTCAACGGAAGGTGCGGAATAACAACAATTTTGCGCACAATATCATTTGGGGAGACGAAACGACATTCACAAATTCTGGCATGTTCAATCGAAGGATCGAACATTTTCATGCCACAGAAAATCCTCATTTGATTCATGAAGTTAGACATCAATATCATTTTTCTTTGAACATATGGTGAGGTTTGTTGAATGATAAATTACTGGGACCCTATTTTATTAACGGCAAATTATAGAAGAAATGTTGGATGATCTTCCTATACGGTATCGGCGTAATAGTCCATGGTTCCAACAAGACGGATGTGGTCCACACAACCCAAGATTAGTCACAGACTATCTAAATCGAACTTTTCCCGATTCATGGATTGGAACGAGAGGTCCAGTAGCATGGCCTGCCAGATCTCCGGATTTGAATCCGCTGGATTTTTACTTGTGGGGATACCTCAAAAATAGAATTTATGATACTACGAACCCGACAATAGAGATTCTTCGCGAGAAGATTGAGAATGTATTGGAAGGTATTCAAGGAGACGAAATAAGCAAATGTATAAGAAGTATGGGTTCCAGAACCGCAAAGTGCATTTCACAAAATGGTGGACATTTCGAACACTTACTCTGTTCTGTTACGTTTCGTTCAGTTGAAGATGAGTAAGTTGATTTTCTAATCGAAATGTATTGCATGTTGTTAATTAAACTAAAGGTACCTAAATGTAATACAGATCCGACCCAAAGAAATTTGGATAAGGGTCAAAATCACCTAAAAATCAACTTTGAATGACATTGTATGATATATCGTTGAATTCAGCGTTAAAAGTTATTTCGAAAAGTGTCATAAAATATGCAGGTCCGTATTGAAAAAAATGAGGTTGAGGGTGGCCCAGAGCGTACGAAACGTTGGATACGAAATCTGATTATGTCAAATTAAGGATAATTTACTGTCGAATAAAAAACTATCGTGACATTTTTGATAATATTCGAAATAAAGTGGGAAAAAAAGAAAAATCAAAATGACAGAATTTACTTTTCTTATGATATCTCAATAACCGGCCCTGATAATCTCGATTTGTTTGAACTGCTTGAAATGCTTCTATAATGCAACTTTTAAAGTGGGAAAAAAAGAAAAATCAAAATGACAGAATTTACTTTTCTTATGATACCAATACAATCCCATTAAAAAAGTGGCCACTCTGTATATATATATATATATATATATATATATATATATATATATATATATATATATATATATATATATATATAAATATATTTTTTTTATTGGTGCCCCTTTTTACCCATTTAAAGCACGCCTCAGCGTGTTTAAATCGAACTTTAAAAAACGCGCGTTTTTTAAAGGTAACCATGACAACATCAACAAATCGAGAAACGTGAAGTCTAAATGACAAATTTTTGATTATTGATCTGACAGGAGTACCTTGTAACGTCAAAATATTACTCACAATTCGTTCATTTATATGTGCTCCTCCATCCATTTGATGAACTTTTCATATTCTTTTTTATATATATCACTGGATTTTCGCGGTATTAACCGCGATTCTGCCTCACTATTCAAAAAATCGATATTAGAATAATTCATTTTTGAGCTCTGGTGACAACAAATATTGATCTTTGGTAACAAATTGCAAATGAATGTTTTTCTCATTTCCATGACAACGAAAGGTATACTGATGTCACATCACGAATTCAACCTTCTTGCATTATCAGTTCTTATTTCTATTATTTGTAATAATAATACCAGTATATATGATTTCAAAGTGCACCAATAAAAAAAAATAACGTAAAGTATTCGTGGATAACTGGTCTTAAAAACACTTGCTCTATTTCGAGCACTCCGGCTGCGCCGTCGTGCTCGAAAAATCGCGCGTTTTAAAGCCCTTTTCATCCACTTATACTTTAATATACTAATATTTCTATGGTCAACAGTCAACTTCATGACAAATCCACCTGCATACATTGGCGTTCGTAACTTTCTTTGTAGGTTAAGTACTTATTACCTATTTTATACCGCCAAAAACCTTTCATTCGTTGATAAAATAATGTACTCGAATATTCTCTAATGGTGAGTTTTCTTCGCCATGTAAATTCAAGTCAACTATCCATAGGAAAACTCGGAAATATTTTATTTCCTTTAAAAAAAACGCCGTCAATGCCGTTGGGTCTGACAGGTAAACAAACAAACAAACAAACATTTGTCATCTAAATGAAAAAGCCTATTGAATTCTAAGTAACTTTTTCAAATAACTTTTTTTGATATCTTGCCATCTAACCCCACTTTTCGCCTTTTCATAGCAATTTTTTTCAATTTGCCGCCATACTAGCGATCACGTGACATATGTCAAAATCGATTCTTAGGTAATCGGACATGCACAAACTTTTCCCCAGAATATTTTTTCCAATACTCCAATAATAAACTTGTTTTCCATATGGTACATACTTCTTGGCGGACACTGTATATATATTTTTTGGTTGGGGGTTCTTAGGTTTGGGATTCTTGTGTTAAAAATAAAACTATACTATATCATTCTAGACGTTTCGCCTCTAGAATGATATAGGATAGTTTTATTACACGCTTTATATTAGCTTCACTTGTATGTTTGTTTGTAACAGACTCCTTTGGGCGTGATTTTGACCCACTTCCAGGCGTATGAATGATTTGAAATTTGGCAGGTGTACATAATTCCGGTGACAATGCATTAAGAAATTTTTGTTTGAAAAAAAACAAAATGGCGGCTCCAATATGGCGGACGAGTATTGTGATTATGGTCCGATTCGCTTCACAATATGTATCTGAGGGTTTTTCTGGTCAGAGATTATGATTCTTTTGTCAAAACTGAAAAATTCAAGATGGTGGCTCCATAATGGTAGACGAGTTTTGTGATTATGGTCAGATTCTATTCAAAATTGGTATGTGGGGGTTTTTGGGGTCCAATATTATGATTCTTTTGTCAAAATTGAAAAATTCTAGATGGTGGCTCCAAAATGGCAGACGAGTTTTGTGATTATGGTCCAATTCTATTCAAAATTGGTATGTGGGGATTTTTGGGGTCGGAGATTATGATTATTTTGTCAAAATTGAAGGATTCAAGATGACGGCTCCAGAATGGCGGACGAGTTTTGTGATTATGGTCCGATTCTATTCAAAATTGGAGAATAATAGTTAAAAAATTTAAATAATAATAATAATAGTTTGAAAAACTAAAAAACACGCTATAATAGAAAACAAAACTGAAAAGTTGAAAATAAATAATAGTTTGAAAACTAAAGAACACGCTTTAATAGAAAACTGAACTAAAAGTAGAAAATAATTTTAAATGAGTTTGAAACAAGAATACAGTGATTAACAACAAATGTATTTTCATAATGATTCTACTTTTACCAATATCTGTCCATGAAATATTAACAACAATTGACATCAAGCACCCCACGCTTTTTTACAATGAAATAAATTTGTTGTTAATCACTGTACTCTTATTTCAAAAAAATTTTTTACTTTTTATTTATTTTCTATTAAAGCGTGTTCTTTAGTTTTTAAACTATTATTTATTTTTAACACAAGAATCCCAAATCTAAGAACCTCCAACCAAAAAATAAATTACCAGGATTCTAGAAAACACACACATCATATTATATATATATATATATATATATATATATATATATATTGATTATTTAGAGTATTTGTTGGCAAACATGCCTGTTTATTATTATTTAAGGTCACATAATAAATTCAAAATTGGTATCTGAGAGTTTTTTAGATTCTAGATGGCAGACGAATTGTGTGGTTCAGGGTCAGAATATTTTCAAGATTGTTTTCTTGGAATGTTTCTGTTTGAACACAAAATAGAAATGATCCTGACTAAATGCTGATTATAGTATTACCTCAAAGAACTTTTGGTGAATAAAAATAGTTAATGAAGTGAAAAAGTTATAAGTGAGAGTAGATAATCAAATATTCATCAATGTAATGAAATTCTCAACTAATAATTTTTATTATCAAACACTAACAATTATGTACAAAAGCAACTCCATCTCCAATCGAAACTATAACATTAGGTTCACACTGAACTGAATATAATACTATTTCAGATATTCTAGAGTCCTGCACAAATTTTCATCAAAACATATGGATTCATATTACTAACAAAACGAAGTTCTTCATCTTGTCCTGGGTATTCTTGTACCCATTTCCTCTCTCTGTAATACTCCAGGCAACTTAGGAATTCTTTGGATGTGTAATCTTGCACAAGAATTGGCACAAATGGATCTAAGTGTTCGAATCCACTTTTACCTAATAAATACCTGGAATACAAAAACGTGTTATTACACAGCTTAATATATACTTTCACTTCGAAAATGATGCAGAAAAGTCCTTTGGTTTTTAATATTGTGTTAAAAATGTGTTAAACTGTGACTCCTATTGAAAAGCAACAAGAGTATTCCTGGACATAAAATTGAAATGGTTAAACCAAATTATTCACATAATGAGGATACCAAGATTATATTTCAATGAGTGAAGTGAATAAAACTGAGTAAATGCTCAAACTCAAGTTTTTCAAAGAATATAGTATAGTATATTATTGGCTCAGTTTTCTGGGGGAATGAGTTTTTGTTCCAAATATATGTGAATAAAAGTCAGTAACAACTCTAGGCCCAAGTATATTCTCAAATTATTTGGAGTCTAGTCCAACCCATGCTCACTTTCTGTCAGTTTTGATCATGGCAATGTACATGAACGTTCGTAAGGAAAAAGTAATCAACGAAAGAAGAAAAATGAGTGATAGTAAAAAGCTTTCGAGGTTTGAGACTGGCAGTGTTTTTTTACACGGAATTTGTACCGAAGAGTTATGAGACTCACACCACAACTAAAGAAAGGGAGAATATTCTCACGCGAGCAAATTCTCTGCAGGTCAGACACAAGTTTATTCACTTTGTTTTCAGAAAGTGCTCCAAGCACTGAACAAATACTCGGAGAAAATTCTCGGTTTTACTCACTTTACTCAATGTGTAATTTTAATTTGATTGAATAGCCCTGCATCCCAGAAACTTAGCACTTTTCTTCATCTGAGGAAATATTTAAACATGATCCTGTATAACTTCAGATGTTAGTATTTTTTTTATATAATAATGTTCAATGATTAGACCTGTTTGAAAAAAAAAGTTTCTTGAGCAAAAAGAAAGAAATATTGCCCCTTTTTATAATTTCTAAAAAAATTCAATTATTTCAATGTATGTTTATTTATTTATTATGCTATAATGAAACGTAAATTAATATTATCTTGATTTTTGTAAATAGTACATTTGAGAAATTGGAAATCTATAGGATTGTTGAATGATATATCATATTTAATATTAATTCCACCATTATAATAATAATAATAAAAGGAACTTTATTGAACCGAACCAAAATTCACTTCAATAGGCTATCGACCGAATTTATTCTGCCTTCCACCATTAATTTGCTAATAAGCAAATTAATTATAAAAGTCAACATTTTTACATATTGAAAAAACTCAAGATATAATTGGAAGAACTTACCTATCCCAAAATGTTTCGAAATATAAGTGAAAATAACAAAAACATTTTAATTAGTTTTTTGAAGACACAGGTATTTATTCCAAATGGAATTCAATTATCAAGTTGATCAAATGGACCGTTCAAAGAAAAAGAGAATCAAAATAAAACAGAAAAATACACATGTTTGAGTAATGAAAATGAGACAAAGTACATCTTGTATTTTAAAATCAATCAAGGTAAATATCCGTTAAGAGCACTCCTCTCCGAAAATAGCTGTTCGACTTTTCACACGTATTTTTGCCTTCTGAACACGAATCCGGAAGAAAAATGGGGCGGTCTCATACCATTTCCGAGTTAGAGCCCCTTCTTTTAACCAGCATGAACTAAAAACCCTAAATCACTCATTTTCGGTACAATTTCATACAAAATACAACCAGTTAGGTTGTATGCTTGTTGATGATGCGAGGAAAGGTTAGGATGAAGGTATTAAAGGAGGATTTTTCTATATAACCTGTATTTTGTAGGCAATTGTACCGAAAATGAATGATTTAGGGTTTGTAGTTTATACTGGTTAAAAGAAGGAAAATTTTGAATGATTTTTGCGCGAGAAAGAGTGCTTGAAAATCACGTATTATAGAAGAAAAAGGGGCTCTAATTCGGAAACGGTATGAGGCCGCCGCGTTTTTCTTCCAGATTCGTGTTTAGGAGGCAAAAACAGATAAGAAAAGTCAAACCGCTATTTTTGAAGAGCAGGAGAGCTCTTACCGCATATTTATCTCAATCAATGTATCTATATGTAAAGTTAGGATTTTTCCTACCTAGGCAAGTGTGAAATCTGATCCTGGGGATCAATACAGATCCTGTCAACTGTAACTACAACAGCAGCATTTTTCCAATCTGATTTAGTCAGATTCATAAATCCTTCAGTAAGTGTTACATTCTGAGGATGTACAACTTCTTTTTTCTCAGTGTACACCCTCGTTTTTGGATAGAAGAATGCATTGAAACCATCGACAGCAACAAGTGTTCTGAAAACGCCAAGATTAGAAAGCTCTTTGATTTCATTGCACAAGGCTACAACTGCTTCGGAAGCATATTTCACTCTGTTTATTCCATGGTCGATGATGTCTAGAAGCGGAGAATTTTTTAGGGTAACCTCTCTCTTGCTCCAAGTGTAATCTTTGCTGGATTTTGCTTCTGGATTCGACAATAAATGTGAGTTCTGCGATTTGAAATGTAATAGCCAGGCGGCTGCATCGATATTCAAATCGACGTATCCTTCTTTTTTCTCGGAATTACTGTACTCTTTACACCTACGCATCCAGTTACCGAGCCATGGAACGTGAACTATCAGGAAATTTTCCTGTGAAGCATAATGCAAGATATGTGCAAGGGACAAAGATTTCCCGCAGCCGTCTTTCCCGTATAGTACAAATCTCACTACGGGCTTGGAATAATCTATAACCTTCAGGCAGTTGATCACATCAATCGCCGGTTGTCGAACCATGATGCAGGTTTCACTGAAAGTTTTCACTTGTATTTCGAATGATTTTGGCAGTCCTCCATAAGCGAAAACACGCTTTTTATCTTCTTGGGAAATTGTATACAACTGTGCTAAATGTTCGTTGGAATGCCGTGAACATTGATTTTCAGTAGTGCGAAATTTTTGTAGTTTTTCGTTGGTCACAGGCAAAGCAGATGTAGAAAAGCATAATTGTTTATTAAGCTGGGACTGTAACTTCTTCGATATAACTACTAAAGTGGTTCTCAACATTGTCCGGCGTTTTTTCTAGAATAGATATTATATTACATTTGTTTTTTGTGTGGCAGATGTAAAGGAAGGAAAATCCTCATTCCCAATAAATATATCAAAAAGCAAGGTTAGATTTCCAAAGTCCGAACTCTTCTTTATTAAAAATGTTACTTCCTCTTCTCTTCTGTATTCTGTAGCGATTCTGCTGTACGTTTTTATATGATTCCCCCATAAAGCAGGCGCCATCTATTATCTGTATTATGACATAGCAAGATGGGAACCATTAGTTTTTACTATATATGTATTAAGTACCAATATTGATAATAAAGACAGCAAATCTGAAGCCAAGACACATGTAGCATGACGATTGCTCGGTTTCTCCGTCATTGGCAACATCCAATTCATACGCAGGCGCGAAAATGAAGGCGTGACATGCATTGAATGATATCTGTTGCTCTAACTACGCGCTGCCAATATGTCAAGGAAAGATATATATAACCAGACTTCCTTTCATTTATTGCTCCTATGGCCAATTATCAATATTCGTAGTTAATAAATATATGAGTTTGACGTTTTGAGGCGCTACAGTAATTATAAATTTAGTATCTGCAATTCCCTATTTAGGAACTATAATTGTTCAATGAATTTGAGGGGGATTTGCAGGCGACACCTATTATCTGTATTTTGACATAGTGAAATGGGAACTATTAGTTTTTACACACGCTTTATCACCTTCACCTGTATGTATGAATGAATGTATGTAACAGAATCTTTTAAATTAGTTTTCATCCACTTTCAGACATCCGAATTCAGGATTCGCCTCATAACCACGGTCGTGGACTGTTGGCGTTCTTAGGTTAGGAGTCAAGTAAATGTGAAAGTCTTGCCGTAAACAAACTTGCATTGAAAAAATATTAGTATATATGTGTAGTGAACTGAATGTTTGTGAAGAGAATAGGTTCCTTCTTCTCTACGCCAGTAACCAGGCTGGATGACAACGGATTTGTCGGAAGACGGCATAGACATTATAATAATATTGACTGGTTGTGAGAAAGAGACCATTGATATCAGAACCTGTGAAAAAGGACAGAATGAGTTCAGGCATAACATTGATTTCGTATATTGTTTATATGTGTTTTCGTGTGTGTGTGTGTGGTGTTTTGAAAGTTTTTTATAAATTTATCCAGTGTTTCTGAACTGTTTGACAAGTAATAAACATTCTTAAATATCTATGCCTTCGTGTCACCTACAATTGTGTAGTTAGATACAAAAAAGGGCAGGATGTGAAATTTCATAGGTGAGTAAGCATGGAGGGTAGGTAGTGATTTGTGGATTTCTTTAACACATTTTCACAGGTTTCCGAACTTATGAGAAAATTTTAATTTAATTTCTCAGTCATGCACAAACTGGTAACATTTTACGTGACTTCTCTTGTTTAGGTATATAACTTAGTTTTATTTTTGTGTCTCTATTTATATTGTAGATGAAGTTAATAGATTTATATTAGTATCATAGGTGGGTTGGTAGGATTTTGTTTGATCCGGCGGTAGAATTTGATGTTTTTCCCGAGCAATTGCTTAAACTAATGTTGGTTAATAATATTTATAAAAGTATTATGCGATTTATTTGATTCCCAAAATTTTCCTCTTTTTCCGAGAACAAACGCACATATATATGTTTAGAAATCGAAGAATGTTTTCTTCAAACGTTTTAAATATACATGGTTACTCCGTTGGACTAACGGCATACTTTCACTCCGCCGGAGTAAAGATATTCTTTTACAGCGCCAGGCTGGAATAGACTTCCCTACGGATTGTCCGTCGACCTCCGTCACGCTCGATAGAAAAAATATTACTTTCATTCCCAATAACACGTACTATTTTCCTCAGTATTTCCCAAAATTAATTGGGCCATTTTTTCTACAGACATGAAATTTTATACATTACATAAACGTTTTTTATGTAGGCATTATTGATAACAAATTTTGAAATCGCCAGAGTTCCCAATTCAGTTCAATTGCACTTCTAACTTCTTGATATCGAATATAAATTTAATTCTCAATAATTTTTTCCATTCCTGAACTTTCTGAAAACTTTGGAAGAGATATAAAAATAATTTTCATTCAGATGGAGGCTCAATGGAATTCTTTTGTTTCTGAAAGATATCATGAAAATATGTCGCATAAAGTTCCCCACTGTGATTCCTTGAACTTTTTCAAAACTCATCTCATTCAAAGTAGTCAATATTTCCCTTGAAAAAATAACAAGAAATATGTTTTTCCAATGTAATGCCATAGCCAATTTGTATCTGCTGCCTTGTCGTATTTCTATCCTTCACAACATCTCTCTCTATATATTCCGCCAGGAACTGTGGTTAAAGTCACGTGACGGCCAGTCCATCAGTTATAAGGTCTATGGAAGACGGGGTCTTTAATTGTATAATCAAAGGATATTTGAAACGTCATATTGCCGATTAACGTGCATTTTATTGGATAGCCGTCCCACGTGCATGGAAAAATTATACATTTTATGTTGTGAAAGTATTGGGCATTCGTGGTATCACTTCGAGTGAGACTATCCCGGTGCCCCCCGAAGGGAAATCGAAGCCGACAGAATACGTTCTTAGGTGATGTGGATTTCCGTCAGCTGGTTAATTATCTGGAATGGATAGAGCCATAAATAAAAAGCAAGCAAGCAATGCATCCGAATCATTTGAAATTTTGCTCACCTATTAAGAACTGATAACAATACATTAATTTCATAACTATGGCCTGGTATTTTCACCGAAATCGTTAACATGAAGTCAATGGTGAAAATGACTAATTTATATTCACTGGTATGATTTTAGTTATGTACAAAAGACCTTATAGGTTGAGGTACGGAGAGGCTGAAGAGCCATATCGACCCCCCCTACAATCTACTTTCACCAAAAGAGTAAAAACTTCTCATGTAGATGAATTAATCGATGAGTATTCTCCCATAATTGGAAAGCTTAAAAATGCGTTTTTTTGGCAATATGGCGGACTTTAGAGTTAAAAATAAAATTATAGTTTAAAAAACTAAAAAAAAACGCTTCTGAAGCAATTCAAACTAAAAAGTTAAAAATAATCAAAACAAAGTCATTGAGCAAACAATTTCCTTTTGATAAATTATTCATGTAAGGATATTATTTTGTGTGAAATTTATATTTAGGAAACATCCAAACAAGTCAATATTGAAAGATAATAACAAAACATTGAAAAACCAACCAAGTGTGAATTATGGTGCTGTCCTGCTTGAGCTGCATTGGCTTGGTTGAAGCATGGTAGACAATATCCAGGATTGCCATCGCATTCCATACAAAATGTGTATACTTTTTTAACTTTGTTATCTGCGGCTCGGCTTCCCATTGACTTTCGTAAAATTTGAGAGCACCCTTTACATTTGCGCCTTTTTTGCATCTGGACCTCCTTCTGTTAGAGTGTGCATTCTCTTAGGGGTCCTTGGTCTTGGTATTTCAGACTCACAAGAATGTTCAAATAACCCTTTACATACCATGTCTTTGAAATCAAGTATTGAAAGTTGTTTTTTTGTGAACTTAGCATTATGAAGAATCCAGGCGTTAGTCATACCAGCTCCGAAAATAATAACCATTGCAACTTATCTGTACCACTTCATACCTTTCCGTAAGACATTTTGATACGAAGACATTTGATCACTGCAACAACAATAATTATATTTATTTTTTATTCATAATAAAAAAAGGATGTATTACCTGTAGTCTACTACTTTTTTGCCTTTTATACTCCACAACACATTCGGGTTTTTGTACTGGTTCACGGTTTCTAACTTTCGCTGTATCTATCAGAGTATCATTATGGTCTTCGCGAGTTGACTGCATAAAAACAGATTTCTTATCTGTTCATTTAGTTATCTTTATTGACCCTCTTTGCATGCCATAAATGTTGCCTGTCTTCACTTTCCTTGAAAAAAACTTTTCGGAAACCCCCTTCTATTTTTTCTTATAGTACCACATATATGTTTTATTTTCTAAAAGATAATTGGCAAGTGGGATGCATGTATAAAAATTATCAACAAAAAGGGTTCGCCCTTCTCCACCATATTTCTCCATTAGTTCTTTAACGACAGCATCAGCATGACCTTTACCTGATGTTGTATCGCCTCTTCCAGAATAAATTTGAAATTGAAGATATAACCACCAACAGTGCACAACTTGTATACTTTAACGCCATATTTCGGCTTTTATTTTTAATATTTTGGCGAAATTGTAACCGTCCTCTCCAAGGTATCATCGATTCATCAATGACAACCGATTCTCCAGGAGTTATAAATTCTTGTATAATTGGGTCCATCAGTTTTCGAAGCTTAAAAAGTTTATCCATTCCAGTATTCAAAGAATTATCAGTGAAGTGCCAGCAATGAAGAATCAGAAGAAACCTATCTCTTGCCAAACACTTTGAATTGAATTAATTGTGGTACAGTGTATCTTTGGACCAATATAAGTTTATTTTTGGCAAATCTACTATATCTATTGCCAGAACAGCAGAAATTTTATATATTTAGTTTTTCGCGATAGTGTGCCATAATTTGATACGCGTTTTTTCAATCCTGTTACATGATTTTAAATCATCTGCGTACCTATTAGTTTCTTCCACCATCAAGTCAATCAAATCAGACTGTTGAACTTTTCCCCAATCATCTTCATTATCTGTCGCCTGGGTCTGTTGGTTATTCGCAATATTTTCATCATTTTCTAGTTCCTCAAAGTCATCAGTATCCACAATCTCTAAATCCTCCTCATCTTCATCTGAACTTGGAACATAATCTTTGTCTTTTACTGAGTCATCTGAGTCTTCCTCAAATTCTTCCTCTGAACTTTCAATAGCCTGGGCCCTTGCTAGAGCTATAAGTTTTTCTCCCCTGCTCGACATTACGCTCTCTATTTCACTCAAGAAGAAATGCAACTGACCGTCGAGTCTCAGACGCCAAATGATTCCTCACGTTTTACTTGTTAGGACTTGTCACGTGACCCCGTACCGCCCTTTGCAAGGAAACTGTTGAATGAGGCGGTACGGGGCGAATGTGACCCGTACATTTCATGTATAAAATGATGCACAATCGTTAAGAAGCCTATTGGTCTAAATTACACTTCATTATCTTAAAAAATACAGAAACTTGAGACATCGTTCCATAGAAAAGTTTTGCGAATTTTATTGCCGCCCTGTGGAAAACTCGGTACGGGGCGTTTTTGTCCCGTTCCGCAGCGAACTTGTTAAAACTGAAATCTAGGTATTTTATTAAAACAAAGGACTTTGTCAACTTAGAATCGTGATTCAAGCATGAATCCCCCACCCAAGTCAAGATTTCGTATCGTGTCCAGGACTGTGTGGCGTTAGGGTGGCTAAAAATGATACCAAGTTAAGGTTAAAGCGCGCCGAGGACTGTATGGCATAAGGGTGGATAAAAATGATATGTCGTTAGGGTTTTCTCCTCAAGACTTGGACATACAGTTTCCAGCAAAGTTCAATAATGGGACGGCTGAAAGAAGAATGTTGCCCTTAATTTTGTCATGGGCTTCCAAGGTCCACAAAATGCAAGGCAGCAGTGTAGACCAAGCAGTTGTGTATTTAGGATCGAATGAGAAAGGACAAGCTTACGTGGCACTGAGTCGAGTAAAGTCTTTGGAAGGATTATGTATTGAGGAGTTAGATTGCAACAAACTGACAGGAAAGAAACCTTGTAATAATGAGGCACTAAATGAACTAAATACAATAAGAAATATTAAGTTACTAAATAAAAAACTAAAAACTTGAAAATATATTTTCAAGTTAAACGGTTTTATTGTAAAGAAACATAATAATAATGCAGATAATGTACTAAAAGCTAAAAAATAATTAGGCAGGTACCAGTCATCACTCTCCTCATCAATATAGGGCATTGATCAGACTAAAATAAAATCGTGGGGCGCGTTGAATTTCTATTACCGCTCATATCATTATATGCTTTGGATGCATTTTCTCAATAGAGAACTTATGCAAAATGTGTGTAAAAGTAAATCCGTCACTATCATCGTGCAACATCACAGAACGATCATTTATATATTTACTCAGGTGCCCCACGATTTTATTTTAGTCTGATCAATGCTCTATATTGATGAGGAGAGTGGTGTGATGACTGGTACCTACCTAATTATTTTTTAGCATTTTATCTGCATCATTATTATGTTTCAATGAAACCATCTAACTTAAAAACAATTTTTTACTTACTTTATTGTAATTCATGTAATTTATCAGTATGGCAAATAGAAGGATTCGAAGTCAAAACTTTACTAACCTAGAAAAAATTACATTGTTGAAAATAAAAAAATCCACGCAGTAACTGCATCCAAAAAACTTCAATTTGGCATACAATTGCCACTGAATTAAATGCTGCTTGTCCAGATGAAAACTTAAGGCAGCAGTGTTGAGAAAATTCTACGAAAATAAAAAAAGAAGTAAGAAAAGTGGTTGCAGATGAAACAAAAAAAATGTACTGGAGGTGGTTCCATCCACCACCCCTAAAACTCTAGGAAATCTAGCAACATTGTAAATTTGTTTCCTTGAAATATTGTTTGGGGCTGGCATATGAATAACCTGGGAGGTAATAGTGCCAAAGCTTCAGAAACTCTAATAACTATTCTGGAAACGGTTGAAGGATCCTTTTGTTTAAATCAGCAACTGAATGCTCTCCAGTTGCAAATATCCAAAGGCATCGTTATTGTATTTTGAAGGTGAATAAATATCTTATCTTATCTCATGTAAAAAACCGAGTGATTGGAGAAATACGTTTATTACTTCAACAATAAAAAAATCTTATTCAATTCAAATGGAGTGATTTGTAGAAAATATAAACAGGATGTTCATAAAATCAGATATGGAATCATCTGCGACTGAATATCTATCTATCAGATGTAGTTCAATGTCCAGCGTGGCTTTAGCCGGGGAAGTAGTTGTTTTCTGTTAGACATTCACAAAAAATAAGTACATTTTAATCGTGGATTTTTCAATTCACAGAAAAATCTTTCTATCAATATTCAATTGAGAATGTTTCCCTTTTCAAATGGAGTCTTTTATACTCAAAAGAAACATATAATACTTCACTTACAGTTCATTTGGGTACTCCAATTCATGTTTAATTATTTGAAGATTTGTCTTACTGTTTCTTTATTAAGTCGAAACCTTTTGAAAAATCTAACTCGTCTAAATCTTCAAGCGGATTATATATTTTTGGAAATCCGAAATCAATTACTTCTAGAATGTCTGATCATCATTAAAAATATCAAAGCCATTTTCCATATCCATTATTAAAATTTTGGATTATAAATAAGGAAAAACTATTCAATAAACAATTGTTTATTACAGTAAACGGTAGTAATACGAAAAATATTAGGTTAGAGATACTAAAGTGAAGTTAGCCGAAATGTCAATTTAATTCATTTGAGCTCAACTAAAAATGCACCGGTGCATTGAGGTAAATTTTAAGCCCAACTTTTAATGTAGGAAGATCTTAAAAAAGCCAAGCATAAAATTGTATTGGTGCAAACGGCCCTTATTTTACAATATTTTTTGTTAAAATCATATTTAAAAATAATGGATTTTGAATTGTCAGATAATTGACATACAATATCTCCAACATTTAAAAACAAAATCAATTACTAACCTTAAATCCGCAGCACCGTGTATACATTTACTAGCTGGAAAAAAATGCTATAAGATTCTGTGAATGCTGCTTTCTCCCAACTAGAGTAAACTGCAGCGTGAAATATGTTAACCTTAAGGACCCAAAGGTCCATCAGATGACGCTAGGAATATGTTTGAAGTATGGAAAAAAACAAATTTTCTATTTGGAATAATTATTTCAACCATTTATTTAAATATTTTGGTGTTTAGTGTTTTGTTGAACATAAAATATTAAGTTGAGCAATAAAAAATTTCATAACGCAGTAAATATAGATCAAATAAATTGGCAGAGGTGTATATTTGTGGGTTTAAATAAGAGTTATCAAAGGGGATCCTTTGAATATCGATTGCTTTCATATGGAAGAAGTACAAGATGCCAAATACCAAGTTTTTATGGTAATAGTGAAATTACCTTGAATTATTCACATTTTAACCCAACGAAACATTGCAACTTTTTTCATGTGTTCTAAACAGATATGCTTCTAAATTGTTTAATCTTTCAATTATAATAATATAAATGCTGCATTGCATTGTTAGGAAATCATATTTCCAATATCATATAATCAGAACATAATAATTTCCAATAGTGCTACTGTAACTTAAATAGATGATTACCTACAAAAATTGAATCTTATAGGCTTAAAATAAAATGTATCCTCATGGATATATAGTTGATTTACAAAAAAATATTGAAAGTTGAAAGCCAAACTAAACTCTTCTACCTCAAAATCCATAATTATCATTTTACTTATAAATAAATGCATTTTCCTCCTTGTTCCAATTACTTAGTTAAATTATCACTTATTGAACATTGAGAAAAACTCGTGTAGCTCCATAGAAATAACTTGCTGTTACATTATAGGAAGTACGTGGATTTATCATCTTCACTTAAACTGTGCGCAGAATAATATGAACCCCGGAATCTGTATAAACAGGGTCGGATAATTCTCCGACTTTCAGAGCGAAAGCAGCTTCTTCAAATGGTTTCTGCATGGCTCCTTTCCCAAAGGGTCCAAGATCACCTCCCCTTTTCGCAGACGAACAATCAGAATATTTGGAAGCAAGTTCTGCGAATGAGGTCTTTCCTTGAGCAATTTGATCTCGATATGCTGAAAAACAATAGCATTCAGATGATGATCACTAGTTGTTGACATTTGGACAAAGAATAAGTTTAATATATTTTATAAGTTTTATGTAATATATATATAAGAATCAGAATCAGAATATCTTTATTAAACAAAAAAGAATACAATTTAATTTAAGGAAATTGTCTCTTGGATGCAATAGTGTCAATAATACTTAAAATTAATGGAATGAAAAAGAGCAATAGGCAACAAAATCAACCAAATTTACTAGCTACTTAAATTTAAGTTTAAACAATTTTAATACCGGGTGACCCAGGGATGCGTGAAAGCTCCATAACTTTTTTCTATCCAAGCTATCGACTTGTTTTTTTTCAAACGATAGGTCTGACAATAAGGCACATTCTAAAAATATTTCTATTTATATTCAGGATGTCCCAAAATAAAATCACAACTGAGTTCTGTTTCTTTAAACGGCAACCCCCATTTTTGTTATATTTTTGGGTTTGCCACTAAATTGTCGATATAACGCAATAGTTTTAGACTCATGTCAATTTATGTGTTAAAATAGCATCGTGCATAGACCCACTGAAAAATTCATAACTTCAGAACCATTCAAGATAACTCGACCATCTTTTTCAGTCGATTCCTTGGGCAACACATGTTCTGAGATGCAGGCAAATGTTCCATCACCTACAACAATTTTTTGAAAATGACAAAAACTTTTTAACAAAAAAGTTTAGGAGCTTAGTTATTGAAACGAAGGTTTATTTTATTTTTTACTTTTCAGTTCCGTATTTCGTCGGTTTAATTTTTTGATAAAAAGTTTTTATTTTTCAATTTTTTGTGGCTGAAATTTACTAATTACTATTTGTTTTTTGATTACTTCCAAAATACTTACCCACCTTACTTCAACTATTACCAGTTAAATAATATGATTATCTACTTTTACTATTTGTTGTAATATAAATTATTTTTCTTGTTCTGGTTAGTTTATTTCATTACTTCATATATCATTCCATCCTCTCATAGAATATAATGATTGTGATGGATGTAGGAGAACAAAAATAATGACATTAGCGATCGATCATTGTCAACTACATATGTGTGCCAATGTTCACAAGTGAAAAATCAAATGTTCCCTATTTTTCTACCCGTAAGGGTGGATAATTCCATTCGAAATTCAAATATGATCAACTATGAGGTATACCCTATATAATAAAGAAAAAATCATCCAAATCGAAGAACCCAGTACAAAGTTATGCCTGATAGAATCGGTTAACGGACCAGAATTCAGAGGGTGAGTGATCAATATCCTTCATTTTGCCACTCTTAAGGGTGGATTTCATCTTTTGAATTCAAATGGGACCAACTTCGAAGTACACCCTATCCACTGAAAAAATAATTATCGGAATCGGACGTCTCACTAAAAAGTTATGCATGATCATACATGAAAAAAAAAAAATATACGTGTCAACTAGAGAACCTCCTCCTTTTTGGTTTCGTCAGTTGAAAAATAGCAATTACTCGATCAATGAGGAAAATGAGTTGCAAGTTTACTGATGCTACAGGAAAATCCTCACTCAAGCACTAGGGAAATAGCAGCGGAAACGGATATTTCACGAAGTAGTGTGAACAGAATAATATTGAAATAGATAGATAATTTATTTATTACAACACAGAGTTGTGGTCTGAGAAATACGTCACAGAAGGCAACATGAATTACAGATCACAATATACAGAAACAGAATGCAGTTAAATATAGATATGTAGAGTATGTAGAATACAGATGATGCTAAAAAATACAAAGAAGAATTATAAAATAATCAGATACTGAGATGCCTAGATATTGGTGGAGAAGAAATCATTGATGCAGTAAGGCTCCATGTTGCATAAATACTTTTGCAGCGATCTTAACAAGCTTCTAGAGTCTTCAATGCTTTCGATTTCATTAGGAATATTATTGAAAAATTGTATTGCTTTATATAGTGGACCTTTCTCGAAAACAGTCCTCGAAAGTATAGGATAGTTATAATCATTTTTGAACCGAGTGGCGTGGTCATGGGTATTTCTATGATTGTGAAGATTTTCTTTATGTCTGATTAAGAATGTAACTGATTCCATAGTAAATACTGCAGGTACCGTCAACATGTTGTTTGATCTGGAAATTCCCCTGCACGACTCATCATAGGCTAAGCCGAATATTATTCTTAAAACCTTTTTCTGACATTTGAAAATAGTAATCATGCCTGAGCAGCTTCCCCATGTTGCGATGCCAAATTTCATTCTAGAATAAAAATTTGAATAATAGAACGAGAGCAGAATATGCCAACATTTGGCTTCAATACACGAATTGCATATGGTATTGAGGATAATTTGATCTCCACCTGAGTTGTCCATCATCTGAACCTACATCAAGAATTGTATAGTCATGATTTTGCAAATAGAGTTGCGTTCTGTATTCAAATGAATGGCATGATTAACGAGGATTATAATACTTTGAACAAAATTCTGTTTTCTGATGAAGCAAAGTTTAAGAAGAATGGGTCGGCCAACAGACACAATATGTACTATTATGCAATTGAAAATCCTCACTGGACTGTTGATCACCAAAAGCTATGGTTGCTTAATGTTTGGGGAGGAATTATTGGAAATCATATTATTGGACCCTACTTTTTCAACAATGTGCTGAATGGTGTCAGGTATTTACATTTTCTTCACGATAACCTTCCCAGAATGTTAGAAGAAGGGGATTTGAACGCCAGAAGGACCATATGGTTGCAACACGATGGTGCTGCAGGATAGTGCGAGAATTTTTAGATCAATCCTATCCTAATTGTTGGATAGGCAGAGGAGGTACTATTCCTTGGCCTGCACAATCACCTCACTGCTATAGATTTCTTTCTTTGGGGGTTCGTGAAGGAAAGGGTTTTCAGAGATAGTTGAAGAACTGCATATAATGGAAAACAGGATCACGGAAGCCTTCCGTTCAACTGATGGAGCAACGCTTGCTAGAGTTCGGGGCTCATTTACTAGAAGTGTAGCAGCTTGTGTGGAACATGATGGTGACCTATTTGAGCATTTATAAATAGCCTTTCCTCAAAAGTTTTAAATTGTTTCCTGTTAAATTATCCTTTCCTGTTCTTGTACAGATTACCAGAATTGCTTCCTTTGTGATGTACTCCTGTTTCTATGACAATTTCTTTCTGCTGAAATATATTCTTTTCAGAATTTTATTGATATGTAAAATTTCACAACGGCTTACTAGATCCCTTTTTTTTCGGAAAAAACATTTCTTATTTTGCAACAAACCTTGCCAATTTCACAAAGTATACCCCACAAACCTTGCCAATTTCACAAAGTATACCCCACAAACCCTATTTCGGCAAGAAGCTCTTAATAAATCCATGCAATGACGCAATAAAATATAGCATTTGAAAAAATCGAGTTATTGCCATTTGAAATTTGTCATTTTCAAAAAATCGTAGTAGGCAATGGAACATCGACTACCAAATCGCCTGTATCTCAAAAGATGCGCTATAGCCCAAGGAATCGACTGGAAAGAAGTTGGTTGAGCCATATTGAATGGTTCTGAAGTTATGAATTTTTCAGTGGGTCTATGCATCAAGCTATTTTGACACATAAATTGCCAAAAACTATTGCAGATAAGTCAAAGAAACCCGGTTGCTTTATATTGACAATTCAGTGGCAAATCCAAAAATGTAACAAAAATGGGGGGTTTCCATTTAAAAAAAAAACAGAATTTAGTAGTGTATCTTATTTTGGGATATCCTGTATATAAATAGAAATATATTTAGAATGTGCCTTATTGTTGGACCTATCGTTTAAAAAAACAAGTCAACAGCTTGGATAGAAAAAAGTTATAGAGCTTGCATGCTCCCAAGGGTCACCCTGTACTTATATTCATTTTTTTAATCTCATGGGACCCCACAATTTCGTTAAACTGATATTTTTCAACTGAAGATATCTTGTTTATCCCTGCAATGACAATCACAGACCGAAATCCTGAAAATAACGTGCAAGCAACGTGTTAACAAAAGCACCACACACACACACACCCTTATTCACGTGTTTTTAGTACTTTTTTGTAACAAAAACTGCCGTTTTCCAAAATATCCACTTTTCTTCGGAATGTAAATACATACCATGATTCTTACTTTTACCCAGCAGAAGCATACTAATTTTTAAATTTACGATATTGATTGCCTAAACTCGACGGTCAAAAGTCCCCCCAATCTCTAGTCTGCAGCCCTCCTTCGGCATGCCTCCATCTGATTTGCAGAAAAACGAACCCGTTCAATATCTTACGTTGAAGAAAGGAACACAACATAAACTAACTTGGCTAACCTTGCTATCGAAGTTTAATGCAAGCCAACCAACCTTATGTCGTAACTCTTCGCTTTGCTTGCTGACACTTCATTAGCAGTGACTTTTCCCGTTTTTTTTCCCGAATTATTATTAGGTACAATAGTAATAAGATATTTTTTTTTTAATTCTACTCATAATAAAATGTTTTGTTCAATAATGCGTCTCGTAAGATTTTTTTATCTAAGTAGTTAGTCATACGCTGTTGAGAGCTAAAGTCCACATACAGAGCCTTTTTATAGTCCCCTCTCCCCCCCCCCCTGTTAACTTTTGAACGGTTTGACATAGAACAATGGGACAAAACCGTTTTGAATGATATCACTGACACTACTTTTTGAAATTAAAGACATTGTGATTGCTCGATAGATGGCGCATCAACTTGAAAATTTCAAATAGCATGGGGGGTCAAGTGGCACATCGTTGAAAAGATAATTCAATTCCCTTTTCAACCATTTAATTTTATTTTTATTTTGTCAATTATTTTTTTTACAATATGCATTTTAAATTTTGTTATACTTGACATTTCAAAGGCATATTGCGAAAAAACGTATTGACGAAATAAAAAAAACACTAAATATCTTTTCAACGATGTGCCACTTCACCCTCCATGCTATTTGAAATTTTTAAGTTGATGTACCCCACCGTGCCATCTATCGAGCAATCACAATGTCTTTAATTTCAAAAAGTGGTACAGGGGGGGGGCTATAAAAAGCCGCACTGTATGTGTACAATTGATGTGGACAAGCAACTACATAAAGACCAAAAGAACTCATCTAATTTAGTGAACCCATAAGCAAGTAAAAATTGTCAGTTATTTTTGTATATAAAAGATATATTGCTTCGGGTCTGAAGAGGATATAACAGAAATCTCTGGGCAGAAGCCAAACTATAAGTTAATTTGTGCACAGCCACGAATCGACCTGTCGCTTTGCTACAGATTTATGCGTCTAAATTAGTTATAAATAAATCAGACATAGAGTTGAGCGCATCACATTTACGTCTTTCTTGAGTGTGTTGTTTTATAATTATTTTATAATCAATTTATAAATTTCTGTTCATTTATTAATAAATTTTCTGTTCATGTAAGCCAACAGTGATTTTTGTTCTCCTCCCTGAAGCCATCTGTTCATGTTTACACTGATATAGGTACTATGAATTTAATCTTAGGTGCATACATATAGCAAGCAAAGAAACTACGATATAACTAGTAGTTGACGTCCTAGGCAAGAACTCCAACTAGAGTTATCTCGTAGTTGACAGTCAACGTGTTAAAAGAAGGACGAATGGTGAGTGTTTTCAGTGGCCGAAAATATCGCTTTTCAAGCTTTTGTACTTGTGGAAGCTTGTATCTCGGAAAGTATTTGAGAATGACACGTTTTGACTTCGGATTTGAGTTCAGAAGGTGAAAATACGAGTTTTAATAAACAGCATTTCTAATTACTGGAGTCTAATTACTGGATATTTCCCGCCCTGAAAATAATGGATTTAAAAAAAAGCTTTTTTTTTATGATTGACCACCGATTTTTTTTTTTGTAAGGGAGGCTTGTTTATGTACAAAAATTCATTTTTCAAATATGGGGATTCTCGCTAAACTGCATTTTTTCGAAAAACTATACTTGGGTAGATTTTGTTATGCTCATGGAACACATTCAACATCAACTAGGATAGTGTTTTCAGAATCTGAAGCTCAAAATATAATCATTGTTTGTTAAGCACTAACATTTTACTAAATCCAGTGCCTCATCTTTGGAACGTGTTATATTTTCTTCCCTCCAAGAGGAAGGTCGCCTGGAGTCTTTATGTTTGACCAGCAAATGGGAGCACTGTACTTGTTCGGGGCCACTTGAAGACACTGGCTCTGCAGGTTTGTCGGGGGCATCCCATTGGGACTCCTTCGTGTATATATTCAAATAATAATGTTGGCCTGGAATTGAAAAAATTCATAATCACGAAATGGAAAAATGTGTTACAGATATGGTGTAGGCATGCGTAAGGAAGCTTAATACTTTGGCGAATCAGTTATTTTACAAAAAGGATGCTGAAATATGCTGCCCGAATATTCAATTTTCATGTATTGTTTAACGATAAACATACCAGTTGATCTGCTGAGACGTTTTTCCCAGCCGGCAGGTAACTGCTCGTCCGCCATTTTTTTAAGAACAAAACAAATCAAAACACTCCTCTTCTATATAATAAAATTTTAAATAATAAGAGGCAAACCAAATTCCAAGAGATGGCGCTGTAAACAAGTCTACTTGCTCAATAGACCACGGCGGAGGAATGTTAAAATATTTAATGACAGATTGAATGAAGTACCATTGAAATATATGTAGTATGAAAATATATATATATATATTTAGATAAAATGACGGCTGAAAAAAAAATAAATCGTGGGTATGACGTATTGCGTCGTTGGGTGTAATAATACAAGCGGTAGAAATTTATTCTTTTATTGAGATTTAGTGTATGAAGAGTATGTTGCCCATGTAAACACAACCCTCAGCCTTACTGTATATGTCAATTATTGGGCGGAAAATCGGAGCCCTTTTAGAAAATTACAAATTCTTTTTGAAAAGAACTTCCATATTTGGTAATTCTCATTTCGAACATTGGTTGTGGCGATTTTGTTGATTCAAAATTCTCTATTTTGAACCTTTTTTGTATCCTCCTTTCTATGGTGGTTTTTCCCATAGTTTTTCAAAATCAGTTTTTGAAGTTGAATTTTGCGGTGAATTTACATAACAAAAGGCAGCCATAGCATGTTCGCAATTTCCTAGTTTCAATCACGTTCCGCTTATTATCTACCTACAAAAGCACCCTGGTATCGCGCACACTTTTCTTTTTGCGAATACTTATAATAATGATTTTTTTCTCATTATATTGAAATTTTTCTAATTTTATCGACTTTTTTCTCATTATAATGACTTTTTTCTCATTATAATGACTTTTTTCTCGTTAAAATGACTTTTGATTGAAAGATTTGGGCCCTATTGCTATTAGTCTTGGTGGATATAATGAAAAAAAGTCATTAAAACGAGAAAAACAAATTCATTATAATGAAGAAAAAGTCATTATAATGAGAAGTCATTATAATAAGAAAAAGTCATTATAATGAGAAAAAAGTCATGATGAGTTTTCGAAAAAGAGAAGTGTGCGTGACACCAGGGTGCTTCCGTACGTTCCACATATTATCTACCTACAAAACATTTATAATCTTTTCCATTTTTGCATTTTTCACAAATAAATGAAAATACATTACAACACAAATTGTGCACAAGGAAAAAATCCACTAACTTACTTCTATTGAATCGACAAACGCCGGTTTGGTAACGTTCATTAGCGGAATTCCTTAGGCCTCCATCACAGAACACGTTTCATTGGGTCTTCCAAAATATCGTATATATGGTTACTTTCAAACAATTCAACACCCCTACGTTCAATAGCACCTTGTACGGAAATCTCATTTACGAGAACAGATCCGAAATATATAAATTCATCCATTTTTCTAATATTAACCTTGCTTGCTTGTTTTTTATGGCCTATCCCTACGGATAATTCGGTAGTTCCGGGGATTCACTTCACCACAGAACTTGTTCTGTGACTTTGATTCCCCTTCGGTGTGCAAACTGGATAGTGTCACTCTAAGTCATACCACAAATGCCCGAAACTTCCACAGCAATCAAATAACATTCGATGCACGTCGAACAGCTATCCGCCATGCCGACCGGAAGTCGAATCTAACATTACCTTATTCTAACCAAGTTATTTTTGAAAAACTGTCGAAAAACATTGCGACATTTCGCCGCTGTGGTGGTGCTGCAATCCAGATGCAAGAAGCAAGTCTCGTATGAACAAACTTCAATCACAGTATCTGTCAACTGAGCTTTAATCTGTGCAATATTTATACTCGTGTGTTTTGGACATAGAAATGTAATTATAATATACTGACTAGAATGCGTTTCAAGCTGCGCGAAATGTCCCATGCATGGTGGCCGCCATTGTTGTTTATGTCCTCCTCGCAGTAGCGGATCAATTCCAGTGGCATTGCTTGTAATGGAAAATAGGGTATATCATCATAAAACGTTTTTTTAAATAGATGATGCATCAAAGGTACAGAGAATTGTGAATATAAATGTTATATACCTCTGTAAAAAATGTTCACTCTTCCACCCATCTATTATATGAAGATATATGAGACATGTTTTACATATCCTTATAATTGAATAGGTATTTCTATCAAGATTTTTCATTGCACTATTACATCAATATTTGAAAAATGAGTAAGTTATAAGGTAACATTTGATGTGGGTGCCATTGTCATTGTATATATCCATTTTTCAGCCGACGAAACCAAAAAGGATGAGGTTCTCTAGTCGACGCGTATATTTTTTCTTATGTATGACCACGCATAACTTTTTACAGAGGAGTCCGATTCCGATTATTCTCTTTTCATTGGATAGGGTATACTCTAAAGTTAGTCCCATTTGAATTCGAAAAAAATCCACTCCTAAGGGTAGCAAAATGGAAAATATTTATCGCTCACCCTCTGAATTTTGATCCGTTAATCGATTCTATCAGGCATAACTTTGTACTGGGTTTTCCGATTTGGATGATTTTTTTTATTACCTAGAATATACCTCATAGTTGATCATATTTGGGTTCGGAAGGAATTAATCCACCCCTATGGGTAGAAAAATATGGGATGATTGATTTTTCACTTGTGAACATTGGCACACATATGTAGTTGACATTGACAGATCGCTATTGTCATTATTTTTGTTCTACATCCGTCACAATAATAACATTCTATGGAAGGATGGAATTATATACAAAGTGATGAAATGAACTCACCAGAACTATCAAAAATAATTTATAATTTATAACAATAAATAGTTGAAGTAGATAATCGTATTATTTAACTGTTATTAGTTGAAGTAAGGTGGGTATAAGTAAGTATTTTGGAATTATTCAAAAGTTAAGTAGGTAGTAATTAGTATATTTCAGCCACAAAAAATTGAAAAATAAAAACTTTTTAACAAAAAAATTAAACCGACGAAAAACGGAACTGAAAATCAAAAAATAAAATAAATTATCAGAATGCCACCGTGCATCTCGATGCCATCATTTTACGCTTTACCTAGCTTGTTTGTTTGGTGCCGACTCAAAATTAGTTACTCACATTAGTTTAGATGCTTAGTTATTAGGACTAAGGAGGTTTATTTTATGTTTTGCTTTTTAGTTCCGTTTTTCGTCGGTTTAATTTTTTGTTAAAAAGTTTTTATCTTAGTGATCTTTGCCTCTCGACTATACCGTATATTTTCATTGTTTGAGAATATTTTGCCATTTGTTTAATTCTGTATTGTTGACGCTTCAAAATGTATCATATTAAAACTGTTTTTTGAAAAATGCCTTCATCTGAAAGGGAAAGGATTGAAATTTTAATTATGATTGGTGTTGGCGATATGATGCGGACTCAACAAGAGGTATGCAGATTATTCCATGAAATGCACCCAGATAGTGAACTTATTTCACAATCTACTGTAAGCAGAATAGAGCGAAAATACAGAGAATTAGGACACGTGAGGGGTGCACCAAACCAAGGTAGACCTACAGTTAATGAAAATAATCAACAAGACGAGACGTAATTTTGTCGGCACCTGGATTTCTTACAAAATACATTAATTCCTGATTTGACCCAGCTTTTTCCTGATATTCAAATAGCCAATAATTTAGACCGCAGAAGGCGCACCGCAACATTTTGATGCATCTTTGGTAGTGTATCCAGTAGCTGCATAACTACGTAATTTCAATAATAATTCTTAATACGTTTATTCTTCATTTCGTTTTGTGAAATACAGTATCGCATAACTTTCTAATAAAATTTTGAAAACACCTTTTGTATTGTTGCCCACCCTCTACCAATTTGAATCAGCAAGTTAACTCATAAATAAAAAAAAGAGGGTGTTCATTTAATAAAACCACCGCTGATGACGTCATCTCTCGAAGGTAGATCACCCTGTATATTGGATTATTATTTTAAAAAACAGTAAATTAAAATAAAAAATCGACCTGTTTCGGGAATTTTTAATGATATTGTTCATTTAGCTAATAATGAATGTATGCGTTACTTTATGGACACACTGAAAAGGCAATATGTATAAATAAGCATGGCCACATATCATCACCTACTACTACAAACTAATGTAACACTTATATATAACAGTTTTCAATTTATCCACTATAATCACTATAACAAAAAAGACAACAAAGTACAAAGACACATCCAAACCGAACACAAAGGAATTAAAGAAAATTGGAATGATTTGGCAACGCTTATAAGTGCCAATCGACAACGCCGTTATGTTTACAAATAGATGATATAAATACTACCGTCATACGTTCAGTTGATTATCTTCGTCGCACGCATGTAATATGCTTATGAAGTCATACTTTTCTTCATTGTTTGGTGTCCTCCTTGCTATCGCATAAGGGTGCCACGAAATTCGGGTGCGCAGTAGACTAAACGCGTTCTAGTCAGTATATTTTAATTACATTTCTATGGTTTTGGAGTGTTCATTTTTGAACGTTTTATTGATTTTCGCGTTCGCTTTTCAGTACGAATCACATTGTTTTGAATCCCCTTCCATTTCAGTTTTGATAAATATGTGAGAGTGGAAATGATAACTGCGTTAACAAAGTTGGAATTTGAAAGCTGCCTACGAACTTCAAAAGGTTTAACAGATCAGACCAGCGTTTCCGATTGGTCCGTGAATGGAACTTGTCAATGAGCAATCAATCGGAAAAGAGTACACGATGAGCAGATGTCATTTGAGCGAGCTGATTTATCAATATTGTCATTTTTGGGCAGGCTTGCACACTTTTGTTGTCCACTGGTCGAGTAGTTCGCATTATAGAACTTAGATTTCGTCCACTCCGAAGTTTTCCTCTCAAGAGTACTGTTTCACTAACAAATTGTAAAACCGTCACTCATTTAATAACTTTTTGTCGAATCAGAAACATTTTATAATTTCCCAATATAGTACTACGGAAATACTCATAAAGAATCAATTTAATGGAAGTTTTTCCATTTCCTGCCGTTACGTGATCTCAAACGCTTTATTTAAATAAAAAAATGAGTTACGTGAGTACCGCACAAGTTGCCAACTTCAGAAAAACCTTCAAAAACTTCTGCCTCTCCAATTGTAATAATTTCATCATGGTTACGTAGAAATTCACAAACTGAATATGCTGGATCATTAATTTTTAGTCCTAAAGTGTTTATATTTTTTTGTTATATCAATAGGGAATTTTGTGTCTATATCTCGAGTGTGCCTGTCCCAATCTGATTCGTGCTTTCGTGCATTATCGACTGTCATCTGAACCTTAACGTTAAATAACTAGACTTCTTTCTCTTGTTGCTTGACTTCCCTTGTTATCAGTTGTTATTGTTTACGCTACCAACTGTTTAAATTTTTAGACAAAAAACCTCTATGAATGACACATTTTTTATAAGAAATATATAAGCGCTTCATGACCAAAAGTAATTAATTTGATATATCAAAATAGCGACTTTCCATACAACCAAAGTGCAGAATTTTTTAAGGTTTTTATAAGTTGGCAACTTGTGCGGCACTTCCCTATTCAAGGCTTCATAAACCGTCCTTAGACTACTTCATCCCTACGCGGAATGTGGGTTATCTCCAACCAAATCATACCCAAAATTGTTACTAGTCTTCAACGGATGGTTTATGATTTTGAACCTGACATTGTGGGATTCGCAGCTGAGGAAGGGGCTTATTCTTTAGGCCAATGAAGGTTGGTATTCATGCGCTTCCAACTTCAAGGCACTGATCATAAGTTTTATCCTCGTGTGGATCCATAACTGTTCGTATGGGTTCGGTAAATTTTGTATTTATGATTGGTTGAAATGGGTCGGGTAACATTCAATATTTTCAAACCGACCAATAGAACTTGCAGTGGGGTCAATACACGTGGGACTAGTAATATATGTGAACATAGCTGTGGATTGACCACAGTGAACTTCGTTAATCAGCTGTAGCGGTGACAGTTGTGTCAGTTCGATTTTTCTGGTGTTAGTGGACGCGCCGACACGTATCATTAATTTATTCAAGTATTAAATTCATGAATTTAGTGATTTAAAATTTTCTGAGGACCAACGAAAGGTAGTGGAACTACTCAGTTATAATTTCGATGGGCTCCTTGGAAGGATATATAATTCAAACATAAGTTTCCTGACTTTACGACAGTGCGGGGGTGTTTTCATTAAGTAAACAAGGGTTTTCCAAAGGTAAGTGGTGATTTTCTCGAATTCTTAATATTTTATTCATATAGTGCAGACGCAAGCAGAAATTTCATGTAATTATTTTTATACGAAAGTAGGTCAGAAATCTCACACCATGCAGAAAAATTTAATGATAATTAATAGTTATAAAAACTGAAGTTGCGTTGATTCAAATTATGCACATTTTTATCAGTCGTAGGTGAATTACCTCAGTTTTTTCTGAATGAAAATAAATACAATACCACCTGTTGGAAGGGAAACAGGTATTTTGTAGCCCTTGCACTTCTGTTTTGGTCAAGCACAGGTACGAAGCAGGTAGATAAATCAGTGAGTCATCACGTCGGGTAGTGACTACTACACCGACTGTTCAGTTCCTTATTCATTCTTTCTATTTTGGATTGAAATTATCCTTACCCCGATTTCAATGAAATTTGGAATATTTACGAATTTATACATAATTTTTTATAAATACAATTCCAATCACATTTTGTCATCTAGGTAGGTATATCATTTTCACCTTCAACTTCATATTCTAAACCGTGGAAAAGTAAAAGTGACCTTTTGTGAGGGTAGCAATGCGGGCCAAGAACATTTTTGTTAAATCATGTTTTTTTCTCTTAACGGAGAATGATGAAATACATTCCTTGTCTACTCTTACTCCGGCGAAGTAAAAGTAGTTTTTAAAAATAAAATGATCATTGAACGAATGTTTTGTAAGTACTTATATTCTGTTTAGTTTGGCTGTGCATCAAAGAAAAACTAAGAATTATTTTCGGAATAGCTATAAAATGATTTATTTTCATATTACATAAATTTTTTTTACATTATTCTACATGGTGATTTTCATTAGTTTAGATAAGTTTAGTCTCTTTTTGAAGAAGAATTCAAAAGATTTATTAGCTATGTTGCTCATAAATCCGAGTATAAATCTACAAATAGATGGAAACTGGTGAATTTCCCTAAAATAATGTGGTTTGGTGAATACTTTATACTGTAAGGTATAGAAATTATACAATACAAAAAGAGTTCTCATGGCCTTGAAACTGTACTCTCCGCTTTTTGTTACCGTATTGGTTTTCGCGATCTCGGAAACAAAAATATCTGTCAAGAAAGAAAAAATCTTGAAATCAAAACGTCATATATATATATATGAGAAATCTGTTACGAATCCAAAGGAGATCACCATCCGTCTACAGCCTGTTTCATGGTTTCCCAATCATCAGGACGGCTTGTGGTCTCTTTCAAATTCGTATCAGATATCTCGTAGGTTATTACCAATCGGTACGTACGGAAATATGAACAGTATCAAATTATAGATAGCGACACCTATAATCTGTGTGGTGGAGTTAGAATATCGTGGAATTTGAGATGGTTTCATAACATCAATGTCACGACAGATGCCAGCATAGATAACCCACGATACATATAGTCGTACTCTAGTGGTTTTAGGAACGCAATACAAATAACGAGAATGTGAGAAATCTGTTACGAATCCAAAGGAGATCACAATCCGTCTACAGCCTGTTTCATGGTTTCCCAATCATCAGGACGGCCTGTGGTCTCTTTCAAATTTGTATCAGATATCTCGTAGGTTATTACCAATCGGTATATATTGCGTCCCTAAAACGCACTAGGAGTACGACTATTGGTATCGTGGGTTGGTCTATGCTGGCATCTGTCGGTGACCTATTGATGTTGTACGAAATCTCGTATCTTCAAAATTCCACGATGACAGGTCTAAGTAAGCTCCACCACACAGATGATAGGTGTCGCTATCTATAATTTGATACTTTATATATATATATATATATATATATATATATATATATATACATAACGTTCGAAAAAATTGATATTTTTGTATTTTTATTGTCGAATTTCTTCAATTTTCCAAATGAACATTATGAATATAAGTTGAAAAGGGAAACATTCTCTATTGAATAGAAATATTTTTCAGAAAATATACGATAAAAATGATTTTTTTTGTAATACCCAAAGAAAACAACTACTTCTCCGGCTAAAGCCACGCTAGGCGTAGAACTACAAAAAATAACCTAATTTTTATCGTAGATTTTTCAATTTTTAGAAAAATATTTCTATCCAATTGAGAATGAACATGAAATTGAAGAAGATATTGAAAAGGGAAACATTCTCAATTGAACGATGGAATAGAGTGATTGAAGTTTATCTTTCACTCGCAGATGATTCCACATCTGATTTTATGAACACCCTGTTAATATTTTCAAACAAATGAATATAAGAGTATGTAAGTCAACTTTCATTACCATGGATACCTAATCTACTACTATACTTCTGCCAGACATATAAGAGACTCATTATAAATGATAATCCGATACCTTTATCATGGCCCATTGTTCGAGGTGTGAAAATAAATAGAAAAGGGCTGGGTATTCCAGGTACGAATTTGAAAATACGTAAATTATTTCCTATATTGCATTTTATTGCGCGAATTAAAATTAGTTCACGTAATTTGACAGTTATGACTAATTTGATTGATTTTTAACCTTTCCATATTAGGTTTGGATTATGTTATAAACTAATTTGCTTAAAATAATCAGGGCAGGCGGTCAATTAAACATATCATCTTGTTTGAACATTTCATTGTATTGAGTACGTCTCTGCTTGTGGTCGGTCAATCGCTTAGTAATGAATATTAATAGATATATTGCAGTACTATACCAATTTTGTGATAGATAACAGTTACTGGTGATTTTTTCATGCAAATCTATCATTTGAAACCTGCTCTATGTGTTCTATATAATAAAACTAGCTAACCTGATGGATATTGTCCTGTCCAAATTTCTATATTCCCTAATTTTTTTCCTGAAAACTCGTCCGCGTAGAATTTATTTTTTCCTGTTTTTTTTTGTTCTTCCATATCGCTTTTGCCTTTGACTCTGCCCGCTTCCACTTCCAGTTTTTCCGTTTTCCCTTTATCCCGTTGCCGAGTTATCCCATTTTCCAGTCACCCCATTTCCCAGTTATCCCGTTTTCCCATTATCGTTATCTCGTTTTCCTGTTATCCCATTATTCCGTTTTCCTGTTATCCCGTTTTTCCGTTTGTTATGCCGTTTTCCCCGAAAATATTAGCCAAATCGGTCCAGCCGTTCTCAAGTTATGAGCTTACCAACATAAACGGACATTCATTATTATATATTATATTATTCCTGAGAACTTTTCCAGGACACAGAAATTTCTAATAACTTTTCTAAAAATCCTTTCTTTCCCTAAAAACCTTATTCGGAGTATTATGAACATTCAAAAAAACAAATAGTCAAATCGGTCCAGCCGTTGTTTTCATTAAATAAAAAAATTAGGATTCGTTTCTGTGACCTTCTGCTTGGTAAGCGACAGTGTAACCGCTGAGCTATTACCTCGTCTGGTAATAAATAACTCGATAGACTTTTTCTTCGCCACATTTCTTATATACCCGAATTTTCCAATTTCCGCGTAACTTTCCTAATTTTGTTTTCCGTATCAACCATAAAATTGTTTGCCAAATCGGTCCAACCGTTCTCACGTTTTGCGCCCACAAATAATCGAGATTATTTTTTATTATATAGATTATTTTGGACCCGAATACTATTCCTCGAAAAATTTGCAAAAATATCTAAGCCATTCCTTGCTGTTTTCATCAGAAAACAACATTTCAGGGTCTTTGAGGGAATACAAATACCAGTAAATAATTTGTGACTACCCCAAAAAACTTACCCCTAGGAATAATAACAGGGGTTTCATGTAACACCAGTTAAACGAAACCATCTGATTCTCGGCGTTTTCCCATAAAGTTGGTTCTTAGCTTTAAGTTTGATTCCCTTTACCTTTGTTTATTACCAATTATACATGTCATAAATCTGTCCGTAATATGGGAAATAAAGACCTATTATTATTATTTATTGTGCCACGATTGTTCATCAGATGTAATCCAACGTTTGGCGAGGCATAAGCCATGAAAGTAATTGTGTTTTATATATGTATAAACAGTGCGGTCCATAGGTATGGAAAAAATTCATTTTTATCGTTATTATGTATTAGTTTGAAAAAACCTGAAACATGTCGATTTCTATTGTCAATTTGACAATTTATAGTATGCACACCCTCTTAATTATGAGCACCCCTTCAAAAATTTTAAATGAGAAGAGGGGTCGTGTGGCACCCTGTTCGAAAGATATTTTTATTCTCTGTTCAGCAATATTAAGTTTTTCAAATTTGGTGCAATCATAATTGAGAAAATTCATTTTGAAAATGTAAAATTTTTATACTTTACGTAGAATGAAGGAAATAATGTCACATAATGTTTGGAAGTATTTTTCAATTTATTTTACAATTATATTAAATGTTCAAAATGACCACCATTCACTTCTTGACAATAAGCAAGTCGATCTTGGAATTCTCGTACAACATTTTGTAGGACCTCAGGGGTTATGTTGTTAATTTCTTCCGTTATCCTAACTTTTGAATCTGCAATATTGTCTGGTCTATTGAAATATACTTTTGATTTCAAATAACCACATAAGAAGTAATCGAGAGGAGTCAAATCGGGGGATCTAGGCGTCCATTCAATCGTTCCACGTCTTCCAAGCCACTTATTGGGAAAAACTTCGTTCAAATAATCTCTAGCAATACGTTTGGTACCAAATTGATCTATCTATTATAGTAACATCAGGAAAAAGTATTTTTAATGTAGGCTGTAAAAAGTTCACCAAAAAATCTAGATAAACCTCACCATTAACTGTGCCTTCAAAAAAATGAGGGCCAATAATTTTGTTGTTAATGATACCAGCCCAAACGTTAACTTTTTTAGGATATTGTGTGTGAGCCTCACACATCCAATGAGGATTTTCTCTGCTCCAATATCTACAGTTTTGTCTATTAACCGTTTTGTCCATGAAATGCAAATCTGCTTCCATTCTGTCCATCATCAGTTCACAGAATTGTTGCCTTCTATCAGGATCATCCTCATTTAACTCCTGAACAACTGAACTTCATAAGGATGGTATTTTTCTTTATGTAAAGCTCTCAATATCGATGATTTACTTACATCATTGTCGGCGGCAAGTTGTCTACTTGTCATATGCGGATTTTCCTCAATCGCTAACCAGTACATGTAACTTTTTTTCTTCATCCAATTTAACATTTCGACCTGGTTTTTGAATAGTTTTTACATGTCCAGTTTCACGAAATTTTGTTTCTATTTAGCTAACTGTAGACTGTGAGACGTGTTGACCAGGGTATTTATTATTAAACATTTCACAAACTTCCTTTTGAGTACTTGTTTTATTACCGCATCCAATCATAATTAAAATGTTATTCTTTGAGTTTCGGAAAATGAGCCATAGTTAAATCAAAAACACAAATATTTTTCAATACACTGACGTGTGTCAACAACTTAAAATATCAAAATAACTAAGAGTCTACTAGATTGACATTCTATTATTTATGTGGGTTTTGTGAATAATTTTTTGGTGTCTTGAACGAATTTTTCCTGACGTTTAGCAAAACAGATAAGAAAATACCTGATTATTTCTTATGGGGTTATTTGAAATCAAAGTATATTTCAATAGACCAGACAATATTGCAGATTTAAAAGTTAGGATAACGGAAGAAATTAACAACATAACCCCTGAGGTCCTACAAAATGTTGTAGAGAATTCCAAGATCGACTTGCTTAATGTCAAAAAGTGAATCGTGATCATTTTGAACATTTAATTTATATGTAAAATAAATTGAAAAATACTTCCTAAACATTATGTGATATCATTTCCTTCATTCTACGTAAAGTATCAAAAGTTTACATTTTCAAAAAGAATTTTCTCAGTTATGATTGCACCAAATTTGAAAAACTTAATATTGCTTAACAGATAATGAAAATCCCTTTCAAACAAGGTGCCACACGACCCCCCTTCTCATTTAAATTTTTTGAGGGGGTGCTCATAATTCAGAGGGGGTGCAAGAAGGGGGTAATATTTTCATACTGTGAATTGTCAAATTGACAATGGAAATCGACCTGTTTCAGGTTTTTTAAACAAATACATAATAACGCTAAAAATGAATTTACTCCATACGGACTGCACTATATTCTTATACTTTCAGGTTGTCGTTATAGTATTTCTAATCCCAATTGGACCGACATAAAAAGTTTCGTGAAGGATTTCTCTTTCCAATTGCCGCCTTGACATAGGCGTCGGTATATTATTTTCCAGTGGTATTTTTTCAGTTACTTATTCTTACAATCATAGCAATTGATCACTCCATGCAAAAGTAGACACCTATATGAAGTTAGCGAGACAACTACGAAAAAGTTGATAACAGATTATTCCATAATTTGCCGCCTTTTTGTCGCTAATTAGTTGCGAAGAAAAAAATTTGTCGCTCTTTTTTTTTTAAATATGTGATGTTTCGCTAACTTCATATGAAGTTAGCGAAACAACTTCCGTAATTTCTATTTTTTCACAGTTCCGAAGTATCCATAATTTGCCGCCTTTTTTCGCTATTAGTTGCGGAGAAAAAAAAATTGTCACTCTATTTATAAAAAATATGCGATGTTTCGCTAACTTCATATGAAGTTAGCGAAACAACTTCTGTAATATATATCTTTTCTCAGTTCTGAAGTATCCAGAATCTGCCGGTTTTTTGTCGCTAATTAGTTGCGGAGAAAAAACATTTGTTGCTCTTTTTTTAAATATGCGATGTTTCGCTAATATAAGTTAGCGAAACAACTTCCGTAATTTATGTTTTTCACAGTTTCGAAGTATCCATAATTTGCCGCCTTCTTGTCGCTAATTAGTTGCGGAGAAAAATGAATTGTCGCTCTTTTTTTAAATAAAAATATGCGATGTTTGGCTAACTTCATATTAGGTTAGCAAAACAACTTCCGTAATTTCTATCTGTTCTCAGTTCTGGAATATCCATAATTTGCCGCTTTGTGATTTTATTTTACTTTTTTTCCTCCCAACCAAAAGTGTTTCAATCACTTATTTTTTCTGTTTGTTACCATATTTTCAATCGTTAAAATGAAAATATCAAAATTGCCCAACGCATCGTCACTACTACTAATAGTCTCCCTCTGAAACTTACCAATTGAAACCTTGAAAGGATGGAAAATCAAATGTTTACAAAATTCTGCAGACTTGTGACAAAGCATATATTGGACAAACATCAAGAACTTTGTCTGGACGCCTAACGTCCCATAAAAGTGATTGCAATACAAAGTAATTAACTTGGGCACTGGCTGAGAATGTCATCTCCAGTGAGCACATTTTGGATTACAACCATTTTGAAGTACTTTGCACAGAGAATAACTTACATAAAAGGTTATTTAAAGAAATGTTTTCCATCAAGAATGATACCAACAGTATAAACAAAAATACAGATCTGGATAATTTGAGCAATATTTACAATAACATTTTGAAACTAAAACTTTTTCCGCAAAATTCCTACAATATGAACAAAACTCAACATAATCAAAGTTTCAAATTTCCCACTAGTTATCAGGTTGGTCATAAATATCCGTACAATAGGGTGTTCGTGAAAATGACGACTACTTTTCGAACTCAAGGGGAATTTTTACGTGTTTTCGATATTCAGTTTCTGAATCTTTGTAACTTCCATTTCAATAAACAGAAAAGAAAACTTATCATAACATGGTGAAATAATTCAAATGAAATAAATGGAAACGCATATCAGATGCCCCAATTTTCGACACCTGAAAAATATGAATAACCAATCGCCGACATATATGAGGACCAATTGTCGACACTGTGAGAAATCAAAAACGGGTATCAATGCTATGTTTATATTTATATCTATCGTGACTGAAGAGTATGAAAAAGTTGGGTTGGGTAAAACTCGACAAAACATGAATTGAATAAATTTAAAAAAAAATTGCTACATAATCAATTTCTAGGAACCACTTTTCCCATTTCGAATACTTCATATACCCCATATACACAGAATGGCTTTCAGCCACCGCAAGCCAGCAAAAAATAAAATCTCAACCTGATACATCAAAGCCGCCGACTAAAAACAACAAATTATGGACACTTACTTATTTTATTTTTCACTAATTTTATTTTCAAGTTTTTAGTAAGGTCTACTGTTTTCTATTTGACAAGCCCTTTCATTTGATACCCATATTGAGGGGATTGAAAAACAAAGAAATCTGCCATTTTGTGGTGGCGACCATCTTCGATTTGAAATTTTTTCACGGAGTACTATCTTTGTACTGGTTCGGTCCTTTCATTTGATACCCATATTGAGGGAGTTGAACAAAATATGTCATCCGCCATTTTGTGGCGACGGCCATCTTGGATTTACAATGATACTGCACATACATAATTGTATAGTCATCAGAACTAAAGGTGTGTACCAAATTTCAGATTAATAGCTCAACAGGAAAGGAATACAATTTCAATTACTAGATTCAACCCACACAGTTTTTTTTTTTTTAAAAGAGCAACAAAGTTTTTTTCTCCGCAACTAATTAGCGACAAAAGGCGGAAATTATGGATACTTCAGAACTGTGGAAAATTGAAATTAGGAGTTGTTTCGCTAACTTCATATGAAGTTAGCGAAACATCGCATATTTTTTTTATAATTAGAGCGACCATTTTTTCTCCGCAACTAATTAGCGACAAAAAGGCGGCAAATTATGGATACTTCAGAACTGTGAAAAAATTGAAATTACGGAAGTTGTTTCGCTAACTTCATATGAAGTTAGCGAAACATCACATATTTAAAAAAAAAAGAGCGACAAATTTTTTTTCTTCGCAACTAATTAGCGACAAAAAGGCGGCAAATTATGGAATGATCTGTTATCAAATTTTTCGGAGTTGTCTCGCTAACTTCATATAGGTAAAGTACCTATATGTTATCTCAACTGAATTTTATTATTTGTTTCGAAAGGTCTCCAGAAAGCCATATTGATAAAATTATTCTCACTGGATAATTCCTAACCTCGCCAACACACAGCACTGATTAAGGAATATTGTGAACTGGGTAAATCATGCGGCTTCAGATGTCCAATCCAGCTAGCCGAGCTTCTATTCCTCAAATATATTTGAGACACGCGCCAGAACTTTTTTATGATTGTACCAGGAACGGTTTGAAAGTAAAAACACTGGTAGTATATAAATTTCCCATTTGCTGGCAGTGCATATGAACACTCCTCGTAGTGCTCTTATTTTTATTGCCGTTCCAAATGGGATTAGGATAACTATACCAAAAGGAGTAAGAAAATGAAAAATTAATAATACAAATATATTACCTTTAAATGAAACAATAATATAGGCATAGTTGATGGTAAATATATAACATATCCACAAAATGATTACTCCTAGTGCGTGGATAAGACAAACATAAAACCATAATTTACCATATACTTGCAAAAACATGTTCATTATAACGTGAAGTAGGCATGAATGAAACCTAATATTATAATAATAGTTTTTCTTTCAATGATTTAAGTGATTTTCATCCTAGGTTTGGTTTGAGCAATATGTATATATATTCTAATCCGAGAGTATGTAGTTGAGATATTTCTGGGGAATTTCGGGGTACAAGACAGGGCTAATGTATTCAAAACTTCCTTGTGGTAAGGTTTTCTCGATTTTGTTAAGTTGTGTTATTTGTAAATGTAGTTTTTTGTTGATAATGATTTCAGAACGGTGCATTGAAAAAGAACTGCCGCATTTGATATGTGTAGTTCTTGTTATTTTCATTATCACCCCAGTTATTTGGTAGTATTACCTGGAAAGTGTTCCGGGAGTTTTGAAAATTGGTATTTCTATAGATTTCGACGTGCTTTTTAGAATTTCTACTTTGCCACCTCGCGACTCTATATTAAAAATAGCGCCCAAAAAAAGTTATTTGACAATATCTCATTTCCGACTCATTTTAAGATGAAAAAGTTTGGATAAATTAAACAAAGAAAATGTCCACGATTTTGTTTTTTTTTAAATAATAGTTTCAGCGTTCGAGGGCCAACGTCTACTCCCAAATTTTCCCTCAAGATCGCATCAATTTAAAAATGTACTGATGATTAGGTACCAAAAATATTCATTTTTCAAAAAACGTTTGGAAATAAATTTTAGGAAATATTTCTAGTTTAATTTTTTTTTGACTAAGTATTTTCAACGGGGTGAAAACAGCCACGTTTTTTAGCCACGGTTTTTTCTGGCAACACCGCACGGCCTATCGTATCCACGATTAAACTGCAGGCGTTCGGAGATTTCAATCATTTGCTCATTTTTCAGGGATTATTCTTCAAATGAAGTAGGTAGTAGGTAAACAAATGATCGCAAATAGAAAAAAAGATATATGAAGTGAAAATTTTTTTTCTAAATTAGGGGATTATTGTATTTTTTAAAAGGATTTTTGGGGAGAAAAGAATTATAATCATTTTTTATTTCTGAGTGCACAATCGTTTTTAAGGCAAAGGGAAAAA